>PVIU01005701.1:88475-110271 GCA_004026605.1 Ondatra zibethicus | reverse complement strand
CACAATTCCTGACTTCAAACTCTACTACAGAGCTACAGTACTGAAAACAGCCTGGTAGTGGCACAAGAACAGACAGGAGGACCAATGGAACTGAATAGAAGACCCTGATATTAATCCACACATCTTCGAACACCTGATTTTTGACAAAGAAGCAAAAAATATCAAATGGAAAAAAGAAAGCATATTTAACAAATGGTGCTGGCATAACTGGATATCAACATGTATAAGAATGAAAATAGACCCCTATCTATCACCATGCACAAAACTCAAGTCCAACTCAAGACCTCAACATAAAGCCAGCCACACTGAACCTCATAGAAGAGAAAGTGGGAATACACTTGAATGTATTGGCACAGGGGACCACTTCCTAAATAGAACCCCAGTAGCACAGACACTGAGACAAACAATAAATGGGACCTCCTGAAACTGAAAAGCTTCTGTAAAGCAAAGGACATGGTCAACAAGACAAAACAACAGCCTACAGAATGGGAAAAGATCTTCACCAACGCCACATCAGACAGAGGTCTGATCTCCAAAATATACAAAGAACTCAAGAAATTGGTCATCAAAAGAACAAATAATCCAATAAAAAAAATGGAGAACAGACCTAAACAGAGACCTCTCAACAGAGGAATCTTTATAAAATGGCTGAAAGACACTTAACATCCTTAGTCATCAGAGAAATGCAAATCAAAACAAATCTGAGATTCCATCTTACACCTGTAAGAATGGCCAAGATCAAAAACGCTGATGACAACTTATGCTGGAGAGGTTGTGGGGTAAAGGAAACACTCCTCCATTGCTGGTGGGAGTACAAACTGGTACAACCCCTTTGGTTGTCAGTGTGGTGATTTCTCAGAAACAACCTTCCTCAAGACCCAGTAATACCACTTTTGGGTAAATATCCAAAGGATGCTCAATCATGCCACAAGGGCATGTGATCAACTATGTTCATAGCAGCTTTGTTTGTCATAGCTAGAATCTAGAAACAACCTAAATGCCCCTCGATCGAAGAATGGATAAAAAAAAATGTGGCACATTTACACAATGGAGTACTACACAGCAGAAAAAATAACGACAGCTTGAATTTTGTAGGCAAATGGATGGAGCTAGAAAACATTATTTTGAGTGAGGTAACCCAGACACAGAGAGACAATTATCACATGTACTCACTCACAAGTGGTTTTTAAACATAAAGCAAAGAAAACCAGCCTACAAACCACAATCCCAGAGAACTTAGACAACAATGAGGACACTAAGAGAGACTTACATAGATCTAAGCTACATGGGAAGTAGAAAAAGACAAGATCTCCTGAGTAAATTGGGAGCATGGGGACCTTGGGGAGGGTTGAAGGGGAGGGGAGAGGCGGGGAGGGCAGCAGAGAAAACTGTAGAGCTCAATAAAAATCAATAAAATTTAAAAAGTGACTTTTTTAATGTAAAAAATATGATTTCTTTTTCTTTTCTTTTTGAATCTTTTGCTATATAACTCAGGCTAGCTGAAACCTTTGGTCCTTTTTCCTCAGCTTCCTCAATGCTGACGCCATTTATGGGCACGAACATGCCCAGATCTGCCCCCTCCCCCCATGTTCTAAAGGAAGTTACTACTATACCCACAGTTACAGGACTACACTGTTTTCAACGTTGGCGTTAAAAGATTCAGCTTACCTTTATATTCTCTTTTGGAGGCAAATCATTCTGTTTTGTGTCAGTACATTTAGGAAATATTTCTGAAAATGTATATAGACAATTATTTCAACATTTGTAAGCTTAAAAAAACCTACCAAGCACAACTTTTCCATATTAGAAATGAAGAAGTCTGACACTGAGAACCTGCCAAAGGACCCAACTCCCTGGTTACAGGGCGTCAGTCAAAGGGACCCAACTCCCTGGTTACAGGGTGTCAGTCAAAGGGACCCAACTCCCTGGTCACGGGGCATCAGTCTAAGGGACCCAACTCCCTGGTTATATAGGGCATCAGTCAAAGGGACCCAACTCCCTGGTTACAGGATGTCACTCAAAAGGCACAAGTTCTCAGCTGGACAGAAGACCAAGTTCAGGAGATCTGTTATAAAGTGACTATGGCTGATAATAAGTTGCATATTAAAAATGCTAACATAGTAGATTTTAAGTATTTTCAACACAGAAAATATGTACTGACAGGTAAATTAATGTTATTAATTGAATTGTTCTAAGATGCATGCATATATCAAAAACATGTCAGACACCCTAAATATATGTTTGTAATGTTTTTCAAGGAAGGAAATTAAACAAAACTTTTGGGGCTCATAAGAAAACAAAGAAAAGGTTCACTTCACAAAAGATTGCCTTTAATACTAATCTCTCATACCAAGAAATTCTTTCAGCCACAGATTTTGCCCTATTTAAACTAGGCCAATTTAGTTTGAATGGGAAAAGATATTTCCCCCAATCTTCATTGTTCATGATGGAATATATACCCATTCAAAAATTCCACTTTGGATTACATTCAGGAAAAAAACCAAGTGTGCTCTTTCACTGTAAGGAACTTCAGTGAGAATTTAAAAAGAAAGTTACAAAACAGAGTTCAAGTTTTCAGGCAACAGTACCAGTTACACCAACTAAGGAGCCACAGTGTAGTTATACAGGGCTTAGTTAAGTCTTTGAGAACACACCGCAAGAGAAACAAGAGTTACTTATTATCTGCGGGGATATACAGGATAAACTTATTAAGTGAAGTATCTGATGCCCTTGCTAGACTAGGATCCACCTGATTAATAATCCTCTATTTGAAAACTACTTGGCAGTTTCTACTAGATAGAAACAAATGAGTTGTCTGTCTTTTTTTGTTTGTTTGTTTGGTTTTTTTTTTTTTTTGAGTTTAAGGATGGCCTTAAACTCACTGTGTAGCTGAGAATGACCTTGAATTGCTCATCCTCCTGCCTCCACCTCCCAAGTATTAGGACAGCAGGGTATATTATCACACCTGGTTTGTATGATGCTTGGGGTGGTATCCAGGGCTATGTGCATGCTTCCTAGGTGAGTCCTCTATCACCTACAGCCCTCAGGGAAACAATGGGCTCACAGGGCCTCTGTTACCCTAGAAATATCTGATCAGCTGACACTGACAGTAGGAGTAAATATAAAAGCCCTTTCTGCCTGTCATGGTGTGACAAGGTTCCTTTCTGCTTACTGTACAACCAACTGTGGTGCCATCCTCCCCGGCACAGCCTCTGCCACGTGGTGAAGCAACAGACTGGATGGTAATGAGTCAATGCTCCAAGCCAGTCGTCATGAACCGCCTGAATGGCATTTGGTTCAAGCCCAAGGGTACCAAGGCTGGTCAACACCAAATATTCAAACTTAAAACATTCTAATTTAATAATTACCTTCTGCCTCCTGAAATGCCATCAGTTTCCACTGGATGTGTTACTGTTCTTTCCTCTCTTAAAATATTTGATGCTGGACACTGTTAAAATTGCTAAGTAGCACTCAAAGCTGTGCTTTAATTTAAATAATTCAAGTATTTAAAATGACATGAGCCAGTATCACTCAGCCAAGATGGATTTTAGTGTTGGGACTGGGTAGAGGGGTGACTGGGAGAGACTGAACACACTGAGGATAGAGAGATCCAAGATCCTTCACACTTAAAGAAGAAACTACAGTTTCAGCTTTGAACAAAAAACAAAAACACAGTTCATTAATATAATGAATATGTTATATTCATTACTATAATGTTATGATAATAACAATACATATCTATTAATCTTAGCCATTCAAACATGCACCTAAACTACAATGTCCTACAATGCAGACACCTTAGGGAATAAGAACATGACAGACCACAAGGTGTCCTGCTAAGAAACACTGAAGAACATCTCCTTAGTTTTATGACATATAAAACTAACGTTTAGGCTTATAAAAATTAGTACCTCAAGCTCTGGAGACACTAGCAAAAGGCAAAGCATTTTAACTAGATATTTCAAAATTATCTAGTACATATAGTATGTTTAATACTATACTATAGCATTTTTAATATTTCAATGCTGTACAGAATATAAGCAGGTGAGTAATGAGCGCCTACAGCTCAGTGCTTTGCTTCTCATCCTAATGTTAAGTAACTGCCTTCCAGGAACACAGTGAATATAGATGCATATATGCATGTTTTTGCTATTAAGCTTAACAAATATATTTCAATGAGTAATTACGATCTACCAGATTTGGGAAACACCAGTTAAGTAGACAACAATTATGATCACATATCTATTAACAAAAAAATTCTCTGGGGTCTCTAAACAATATGCATACCTATATTAAGAAACTCTCATTGAGTAATGTACATGAACCACAAGCCAAATGCATATGATGTATGTTGTGTTTTAATTTCATAGCTCTCAAAAACTTAATTTAAAATTTTGATTAGAAAGTTCTTATTCTAAACTACACAGAAAACTTACTATAGTTAAAATAAAATAGCTGGATTGGCAGAGTTGGCTTGCAGGTTTATTCAGTACCTATTTACCTATGAAAGCATTGAGGCCTATGCTCCAGAGACACCAAACATCACCAGCAAGCTGGTTTGGAATAAAACCCCAATAGGATGACTACAAATTCAAAATCACAAGGCAAAACCAGAATACGATGTCACACACACAAGAATAATTACCAAAATTTATGAAATTAGAGAAACCATGTTCCGTTCTAACAGTCCATGGAAGTGACTGAACTCACTGTGGCAGCTTTGTCTTATTCTGCAGAGACAGCAGGTCCTGAGGTGTGGGAGGATTTACCCAAAGGTATTGTCAAGACAACATTCTAGTGGTTTACAAACCCTGACAACTGGTCCTGCACCAAGAACCGTTGGCTATTTTCCTTTGGAGTAGGAGTATTTGGAGGTTTAACATTGAAAACAAACCAGTCATAAAACCTTGCTCCTTTTACACCTAGTCTTTCAACTTGAGTTAGAAAACGGAAAGCCACAAAGATCAAACAGCTGTAGCTATTCTCAAACACGATAGCCCTTCGAAGCCTTAGGATTTAATTAGTTCATATGAATGACTATTTGCCAGTTAATTTACGTAGTATTGTGAGCCACATGTGGGTTCTGGGAACCAAACCCAGGTCCTCTGGAAGAGCAACCACGGCTCTAAACTGCGGAACCACCCCAGTCCCTGGTATATTTTTAAGACTATGCATACCTGTTTCCCTTGTCTATTCCAACTCAGACTCAGACACAGTATTATAAAAAGCTTATAGGCCATTCTCACACTGCAAAGCTGAGACGTACTATTACAGATAATGTATTTATCCAGGAAGACCTAGCTGTGTAGAAAAAAATAAAAAATGCACAGGACAGAAATGATTATTGCAAGGTCCAACTTCAATACATACCTCAGTGTATGAACCTGGTTTTATTTATTTTATTTTATTGTATTAAGCCTGGATCTTTGGCTTTTATCTTTTTACACCCTTCTAATCCTTTCAATCAAAAGACTTTAATTGAAAGAAATTTAATCACATTTTCTGTGCTTCTGCAGAAAACCTTGATGAAGTAAAGTGATAAATCACTTCATTCCTACTTAGAAAACACTGACAAAAGACAGAGCTAATGTTATTACTATGGAGGTGCTTTGGTTACCTGTACAACAACCACATTAAACATGCTTCAAATATTCTACTTTACACTAAGTGTTTGAGCTTACACTTACGTAGTTTCTCGGATCATTTCCTATAAGGTTCCAAACAGAAGCACTAGCATTTTATTTTTATTTATTTATTTTATTATTCTTTATTTTATTTTTATTTTTATTATTTATTTTAGTTTAACTTTTGAGCCTGAGTCTCAAGCAGTTCGGGCTGGCCTGGAGCCTTGAGTTTCCAATGCTCTTGCCTTCACAACCTAGCCTGGCTAAAGTACTGCGGTCAGTGAGCTAAGCCGTAGGACTGTTTATCTCGATAACTGGATTAAGTCACAGGATAAAGGCAACTAGTTATATCTTCTTTGCGTGTCATATCAGTTCACTGAGTTTCAAAACTGTTCTAACGGCTCCCATGTGAGCACCAGTGCAGCCAACACAGGCTGTGTGGAATTAACTTCATTTTCAAGCCTCATCTATATCTTGAATCTGACACTTGATATATTGACCGATATAAAAAAATTAAAAGGGCTTAAAATGTTTAATAAATGTTCTTGATTTATCTGTACATGTGTTTGCAGATGTTGATTTCAGCCAAAAAGAAAATACAAATGATCCAACCACATTGTAATGAAGAACTAACTACCTCTGGCCTACAGGGTCTCATCCTCATTTTAGAAGGATTTAGGATGTCTTTAGCAACTCTTTATCTTGAAACAGAGTTAATATCTTGCTTGAAATGATAATTAAATCAATCTCCTAGATTTTTCAACAAGACATTCCTTGGAAATCTGTACTCTACTGTGTGATTAGTTCTGTTTAACCAAGTAAAAAATGAGTATGTTATTAAAAATGTACAAATAATGGGCTCTTTGGGTGATTCAGAACAAACAGCTTTAAAGCTCCTTATAACACTCATGTAGTTTTCAGTATCGCCTATCCTGACTAGTTCTGTTAATTTGACCCAAGCTACAGTCACCTGAGAGGAGGGAGCCTCAGCTAAGAAAATACCCCTCATAAGACTGTGCTGCAGGCTTGTACAGCATTTTCTTAATTAGTGATTGATGGGGAGGGCCCAGCCCATTGCAGGTAGTATCATCCATGGGGAGCAAAAAGGTAAGCAGCACCCTTCCACGGCCTCTGCATCAGCTCCTGCCTCCAGGTTCCTGCCCTGCTTGAGTTTCTGTCCGAACTTTCTTCCATAATGAAAAAGGACATGGGATTTTGGGTAAGAAAAGCCTCCGAATGCTTAAAGCTTGCTGAGCTGTTGTGTGGTGCATGGAAGACGGAAGATGGTTGAGAGCAGCGTAGGCGACGGAGACCTGGCTTGCGAAGCCTCCGAGGGAAGTTTGAGAGCCCTTAACGATGCTATGAGGGTCATTTGGTATTGAGTCGGGAATATGTGGTTCTGGTTAACGGGGGCTGAAGAAGCAGCTGTGGTTAGCAAGAGACCAGAACCACTGAAGTAAATTTTTGCTTTACTGGAACAATTGATGCTGCTAAGTTGGGGCTAAGAAATTAGCAGCGAATAAGAAGAGACCAGCATCACCGAGGTAACGTTTTCTGAGAGTATTTCCTCAGAGTCAACACCACAAGCTGTGCTCCAGAGGTGGTCAAGGTTGCACCTTGTGCTGGCAGTCAAATTAGTCAAGAGTTACCCAAATGGTACTGGTTCTGAAGGCATGAAGGGCTCATGGGGAGCAGCTGAGGCTTTGCTCTGAGAGGCCAGAGGAAGCCATTTTGAAGGTGTAGCTCAAGCTGCATTGGGAGCCCTAGGACTGAAGGGGCCATTGCAGAGAAGTCGATGCATGGAACCATGAAGTGGAGAGGCTGTTGGTCAAAGTGCAACCCAGCTGCAGTAGGGACCCCAGCATTTTGGAGATGCCAGCACCATGGTGTGACCACCAAGAGCAGCAGCAGTGGAGTGGAGCATTCTGGGCCTAGAGGACAAGCTGTGTGTGATGAGTGGGTGGAGCCAGAGAAGTGAGGCCAGCCCTTTGGAGGAGCCCAGAAGGTCACGAGTGGATCTGAGACACCATACATTGTGTTATTTACACAGATGGAGTTGTGAGAAGTTATTTTTACTTTACAGGTGCCCACAGTTGAGACTTTAAACTTTTAAACAAGTTTTACAAATACTTTGGATTTTAAAAGAAAGTTCGGATAAGAGACTAAACTTTTAAACATTTGAATTTTTAAACACTGTGGACCCTTTAAAATTTGGAATATTTTATATTGTGACGTTCATATCAATGTAAGATCTTGGGGATGAACAAGAAAGGAAGGGTTGTGGCTGAACAGTGATGCGCTTGTGTGTCAGGCCGACAAGGGGTCAGATATGCTGGCTGGTTTTATGTCAGCTTGAAACAAGTCACTGGCGAGGAGAAAGCCTCAACTGAGAAAATGTTTCTATCCAATCAGGCTGTAGGCAGGCCTGTAAAGCATTTTCTTAATTAGAATTGATGGGGGAGGGTCCAGCCCATTAGGGTGGGGCTACTCCTAGGCTGATGGTTCTGTAAGAAGGCTGAATAAGTCATGGCAAGCAAGCCAGTAAATTGCACCCTCCATGGCCTCTGCATCAGCTTCTGCCTCCAGGTTCCTGCCCTATTTGAGTTCCTGTCCTGACTTTCTTCAATAGTGAACAGCAATATGGAAGTGTAAGCCAAATAAACCCTTTCCTCCCCAGCTTCTTTTTGGTCATGGTGTTTATCACAGCAACAGAAACCCTACCTAGGACATTACCTTTAAAATGTCTGCCACACCCAAACAGCACAGCCCTGCAGCAGAACCAACCCACAACACAGCAAGAACAGACAGAAGGGAAATCTGAGTCTGCCCAGACACCTCAAGCTGTAAAGCATTATAACTAAAGGAAACAAAATTGCCTATAGTCAAGTGGCTGAAATAATACAGGAGGAACTTGCCTCAGATTAGAGCCATGATCCCCTACTGTGGAAGGGGAAGGAGCTGTGGGCCCCACCTCACAATTTCCCCATGGGTAACAACCAGTGAGGGACTCATGCTTTTTTTTCTTTTGAGGGTAAACTTTCACCCTTAATGGCACTCAATGGGACAGACACACACTTGAACACACACTCACTGGGACACACACTTGTGCACGCACAAATGCACATATACTCAGGCACACACACAGAGAAAGGACAATTGGGAAGAGGAAGGGGATCAGCAGGAGTGGGAAGGGGAGACACAGAAGGTGGTGGTGAGTGTAATCAAAATATACACATGTATGAAAATGTCATAATAAACCCATTATTAAATATAACTAACATATGCTAAGAAAATTTTAACAAATCCAGTATGACAAGTATTAAAAGATAGATAAATTAAAAAATAAGGATTAGCTTAATAATAAAGTATATTTATTATACTTTATAAGTCACCAAAGCTTCCAGAAAAGCTGCTTCTGTTACCTAGACTCTTGAGATCACGACAGTACACTGTATCCATTCTAAACAAATCACAGAAAATCTTACTGATACTTTCAGTTTAATTTTTTTGAGACAAGGTATTACTAGTCCATGCTGGCCTGAAGCTCATAGCACTCCTGCCTCAGCTTCCTGAGCGCTGGGATTGCAAGTGTGTGCGACTATGCCTAGCTCAACTCTTACTACACTGGATTTTCCCCTTTTGGGGGTTAAATAACCCATTTCCACCAAACAATGGAGGTTGACAACATGTTTGTCATCCAGTGCTGAGATTGTCATGTGCAAGGACAGCTGTGCTTTCATCATCTTTACAAGAAAATTACTCATAATTTACAATACAGTTAAACAGGGTTTCCTGCAATAAAGTAGATAGGCTGTATGTTCACAAATAATTCAAATATCAAGAATAGATCACAAGCCAGGCATAGCAACACATGCCTGTGCTCCCAGCACTCAGAGGCTACAAGAGGAATAACGAGAGTTTGAGTCTAGCCTGGGCTACACAGTGAGATTCCATCTCAAGCAACAGCAAGAAACAATTTACAGCATCCACTGAGAAGAAAGGGATCTCAGTGTAACAAGGCACAGATTCATAAGGTGGTCTGAAGTGGAGTTGAGGTTTATATATAGTTCAGTGTTTAAACTGCCTGCCTGCTACGTTATATGAGAGACTGTCAATCTCTAGTACCAAAGGCAGGGAGAGATTTTGCTACTTTTATTTTAAAAATGTACATTTTAAAACAGTTTCTGAGTTAGTCTATGAGTGCAGACCTATGACTTCACTACTTGGGATCATAAAAGCAACCTGGATTTTTTAAAGTATTATTTTATGCTTAGAAGTCAAATATAAGAAATACTTCTGAACAGAAGCTCTAAATGACTTAAAAATGTATCAGAATGACAAATTCAAAACAGAGCAAAAATTCTGTACCATTTTACAAAATTGTTCTGCAAGTTCAAGAATGGCCTGGGCTCCAGAGTAAGTTCTAGAGGACCCAGGAACCTCAGTGAGGACACAGCTTATATACACAAGTACAGCTGGCCTTGCTTCCTACACCACAGAACAAAACAAAAACTCTTTGAGAAACATGACATCAACCACGAATGTTGGTCATAAAATACAAATTTAGCAATGTTTTAAGATTAGAATTCTGAGAATGCGCTGTTCTGTTAAAAAGTTAGAAAATAGATATTGTACCATTTTAAGAACCATTTTCTCTTCAAGTAACATACTAGAAAATTCTGTGAAGAGTTGGTATGGTACAGCACACCTGTAATTGCAGTATTTGGGAGGCAGATGCAGAAGGATTGCTGAGTTCAAGTCCAATCTGGTCTACAAAACAAGGTCAGGCTACATAGTAAGTTGGACCAAAAAATAAAAATAAAAAGGAAGGAAAGAAGGTATTCTAATTATTAAAGTACCTACATCGAAAAACTATTATATGGTATTTTTTAACACGCAAAGCATTTATTGAATTTTAAAAGTTAAATAATTCAAACAAATAGAATAATAGTTTTATCCTACAAATAAAAGACAAAGTGCTGTAACTTATTAGGTCACAAATGCTTTATTCAATGAAATTACAATTGTAAATTGTTACAATTTAAAATACTAAATGCAACTTGGATTTCTTCCAATATTGTTTTATGCTTAGAAGTCAAATATAAGAAATACCTCATAATAAAAGAGCTCTAAGTAATTTTTAAAATGTAGTAGAATGACAAATTCTAACCAAAGTTAGAAATTAGTTACAAAATTGTTCATCACTACGGACTCAGAAACGTGAAAACCAGATGCAGTAATTAGCTCCACAGAAAAACAAAGGAAACAAAACCAAAGGAAGACAGAGTTACTCCGAGCCAGCAGAATCTGACTGTGGACTACAGAAAGAACACCCTTGCAAATGGCATCAGCTCCTCTAGCTGGTGTTTCTGTAGGTTTTTTTTTTTCAATTAAAAAAGAGGAATGAACCTCAAAAAAAATCTTATTTACAATAAAGCAAATTTTAGGGAAGAAAGTGCCCTGATTCCTGCATTTGCTGTTCGGTTAAATACAACAGCACTGCCAAGCCCGCATCTTGGTAGGGTGGGCAGTGACCACATGCCAGCTATGGGACTATTAATGGAAAACAAACCAAGCATGAGCGACCTGGTTCAACACAACCGGCACCCTGTACAAGAGAATATGGTAGCCCATCTATTTTCCTATAGATGAAAGATGATACTCTATAGTTAAGAAACAGATAAAGTGAAAAGTATGCTCTACAAATTTTGGGATGAGTGGCTTAATTCAAAATGACAGTTCAGCTCAGAAAGCGGTGTCCAAACAGGACACACTTTACATTAGAGTGCCCCGAAGTGCATTGGGAACACACTAAGGTATCCCAAATAAAGTTACAAAACATCTCAAAAGAAGTGCTTAAAGCAACACTCCCTGCTTTAAATCCAGTACATTTCCTAGGTAGCGCCCTGCGGGTAGTAAAAGCTTCCTTTGACGTGACAGCCCTGCAAGTCATGTCCTATATTCCTTTCGTACAGTATCTCTTTTAAGGAAAGAGTAATGCGTTTTAATAAGGATCACAGCACCCAAAGCACAGGTCCTCCTCCCAAACAGTGTCGCGCTGACTCTACGGGAAGGCCACTCCCCCCACCTGCGGGCGCCTGGGGTCAGCTAACCTGGTTCCGAATCGCTGCTGTCGGAGGAGCTCGAGTCGCTGCTGCTGCTGCTGCTCGCGGACCCCGAGCTGCTGCTGTCGCTACTGCTGCTGCTGCGGCCGCTGCTGCTGCTGTCACTCAGGCGGGACCCGCTCATCAGCCCTGGCTGTGGTGGCGGCGGGGGCGGGGGCTGCGGCTTCTCGGCTGCAAAACATAAAGCATTAACCCCCAGTCAGCAGTTGCGGGCGGGCACTAGGAAACTGCCATCTACCTTTTGCTGGACGTTTTATTTGCCGTTTCCTACAGTTCAGCTGGTTGTTGACGTCCAGCAACCGCCTCTCCAGCTCCAGTTTTTTCTGGGAATGGAGCTCTTCCTTAGAGAGGACCACCTTCTTCGCTGTGGGAGGGGGCGCAACCGTGAGAGAGCGCCGGGGCGGGCTGGGCGGGGCCTGGCAGGGCGGGGAGGGGGCGGAGGGGCGGGGCCAGGCGGGATGGGGTGGGGACTGGAGGGCGGGGCCGGGCAGTAAGGGATGGGATGGGACTGGATGTGGCGCATGACCCATATGTGTGCCAGGTATGGTGGCATGGTTTACCTTGGGGCTTCAGTGACTGCTTCCGCAGACAGGCGAGGACATACTTCTCCAATTCTCTAAGTGTTGATGCCTTCAGAGTCTCAAAGTCAATCTCGATCTCGTCTGGGTTGGAGTTTCTCAGGGATGGCTCCCTTGACTGTATTATATGAACTATGCGCCCAAGTTTTTCCCCAGGAAGTTTGTTTATGTCCAGACTCAACTGCCTTTTCTCATCATAGTTCATGGGCTTCGCATTGTCTTCATCGTCAGATTTCAAAGGTGGCTTCTTTTTCGGTTGACTGTAATAAAATTATACATTTGTTTCATCCTAATCAACTAATATAGGTAGGGGGAATGGAAATCAGGGTTTTACATAGCAAAATCAATTCCCGCTGAACGTACTTACTTGCTCTTAGGCCTTTCTTTTTGTTTAATTAGTTTAAGCTTTTTCTTTGTATTTTCATCTCTGTTATTAACCTTTTTTCTTTTTGGTGCCCTTCTAGACTTCTCATTCTTTTTTTTTAGCTTACGTAATGGGACTTGGGACAGAACTTGTAGCTGCTGATGAACAGCATTAAGCTGGGAAAGGAAAAAAAACAAACACAAAAGCCTTTAGGCATTCATGGATCATTGAAGACACTAGAAAAGCATTTGAAGGGTGTGTACAAAACTTCAAACATTATCTCATGCTCAACCTAAACTCTTACTATCTAAAACTGGTCCAGGAGGCCTGAAAACATAGCTCAACAACACAGCACTTGCCCATGTAAGGTCCTAGATTTGAACCCATCATTGCAGATAGACAGACAGATAGCATGGTGATAAAGTTAACACAGCCCAAGAACAGTTAGCATTTCAAGGTGTTACAGTTTCTTTCAAAAGGTTTTTTTTTTTAAATAATTGTGTGTGTGTGTGTGTGTGTGTGTGTGGTGTCACATATATGCAAGTGCCTGTGAAGGTCAAAGGTATTGGATCCCTTCGGAGCTGGAGTTACAGGTGGTTACAGTAGCCAGATATAGATGCTAGAAATTGAACTCAGGCCCTCTGGAAGAACAGCCAGTGCTTGTAACTGCTGAGCCATCTCTCCAGTCCCAGTCTTCAGGCATGAGTGTTGTGGGATATTTTGTTTGTGTTCTGACAAATAAAGCTTGCCTGGAGATAGGAGGGTGGAGCTAGCCACTAGGTAACCATAGAGGTCTGGAGGTCTGTACAGAGAGGAGACAGGAAGTGACAAGGCAGGGTGGAGACAGGATCCCAGCCTTTTGGACTGGAGGAATGGAAGAGGAAGGTCCCTGGTGGCTGTTCTTCTCATCCTCTGATCTTTCAGGTTTTACCCCAATATCTGAATCCTGGTTTTTATTGATAAGATTAATTAGATTTACGCTTCATAGGATCTCAGAATATGGTTAGTTTTATCATAGAAAGTAGCAAATGGTCTCATTTATAAAAGATCCCACATTATGCTATAATACATTTCAGTAAGAATCAGTCACTCAGACTAGGAATGTAAATAGAATTGTAAAAAATTCCCAGACAACATGGTACACACCAACAATTCCAGCACTTGAGGTGGAGGCAGAAGAATCAGAAGTTCATCACGAGCCAGGGTAGGCGAGACAGTTTCAGAGAGGAGGGAAAGGCAGTGGCTCTAGACTTGAATAGCATACAGATATCTGAGTAAGAAATATTAGACATGGCAAATATGCCAAAAAGTAACTAACGTTATAGACAGTGAGTGATATAAATGTAACAACTGTAAATCTACAAGCGTTCAGGGACCACAACCCTTGCGTCCCAGGCTACCTGCTCCTGAAGCCTGGCGAGGCGCTGCACTCGCTCATCCTGGGAGTCTTCCGAAGAGCAGTCCTCCGAGGAGGCCGCGCTGCTACTCTCTCTACCGAGGGCTTTCGCACTGCTTGTTGTAAGGCGATATGCGTGCATGCACTCAACAGGTTCGCCAGGAATCTTGGCAAAATGCATTTCAAAAACATCCTATAATGGAAAATTAGCCTGTTCACTTTTTTTTTTTTGAGACAGTTTCACCATGTCCTGCTAGCCTGGAACTTGAAATCCTCCCGCCCACCTCCAGAGTGCTGGGATTGTAGACATGTGCCACCTGGTTTGGTTTTCTCCATTTCTGATTTAATGCAATTAGAACATTTTAAAAGCACACACACTGGCATATCTGGGGCAGGCTTCTTTAAGACACCAGAAGAAATGCAAGATGATGCTTCTGTCTGTCTGTCTTGGAGAATTTCCTCCTCATTTCTCAGCAATATTAACCTCTCATATTACGTAGGGAACCAGCTCAAGGGCTGGGTAGTTAGGTAAGCCATGTTATAAATATTCTACCTTTCAATGACTCAAGACTGGGCCCTTTTCTAAAGTGAGACAGGTACTCAGTTGACTCTACAAGGAACTGACTGTCCTCTCTCACTAAGGAGGCATCAATTTCTTCTGCACAGTCGGCTTCTTCATTTAAAAATGTGCTACTAAAGGTTATAACTCCAGGAATTTTAAGCCTTCACAGTTGAATAAATTCTTTGTAAATTGTTTAGTGCTATTTAAGTACAGAGGTGTCCCTGTTGTGACTCATGCTCAGAGCATAGAGCATTCGCCGTGAGTAAAGCCTCACCTGAAGCATTCTAGCCATTGCCACGACTTCATGATCTGGAGGGTTGTATTTGTAGCAATTCATAAACATTAATCTGACATCTGCAGCAAATTCATATGCATCCTTATATTCTTGGTTGTCCATTTTTCCCTAATAAAGGAAAAATTAGAAGGATTTAAGGCAAGTAAAGTCAATTCACATAAAGCAATTTAGACATACATGGAAATGCAGAAAAATGACAGAAAATACTTTCAGCTTCTGGATAAGATGGTATCTACCGAGTGTCAAGATAATAAAATATTAGACTTAATTCCAAAGAGAGGAAGAACTTTTGAAAATCATAAACAGGATGGTAGGGCAGCTGAAAACTATGGGGAAACCGATGGGCAACACAGCAAAAAGAAGCCAAGACAAACACGGGCCCAGCAATATGGTTCCCTGGTCAGCGGTGAGGAAGCAGAAGCTACACCCAGAAGATAAGCCAGGCAGCCCCAGCAAGACATACTGGGTGGTTCTATCTACAGGATAAATCCACAGTTCTCACAAGCCTCAAATCCAATTGTGGCCCTTGCTGAGAGAATGACCTTTTAGGCAGGAGGGGTCTGCTGTGGAAGAGAAGTCCCATGGCTCAGAGGGCTGTGCCTAGGTCCCAGCAGAGCTGGACTTCAATCTGTCAGAGCTCTAATGTGGGCGACAGCTCTAGGAAGTGGTTACTGACAACAGGGACAATGCACTAACCAAGAGTCCAAGTGACAGGAGCCTTGGCAGTGAAGTCTAGAGACCATCAGGCCCTCCTAGCTCCGGAGAAGACCTTGTCAACTGAGAACTGGGGCTGACACCCCGGAACCTAAGGTCAGCTTGTGGGGCCATCTGTCTGCCATGGGGTTCGTGTATCTGGCCCAAGAACTCTGCTGCTCCAGTGGACAAATCTGGTGTCTGTAGCCAAATCCCTCCTAGTGCCTGATGCCTTCGCAGATCTCAGCACCGGTTGCTTTGCCTTCTCCCGGTGTGCCTGGAAGAAACTCTTGGGTCAGGACACTAGCTACCCCATGGGCCAGGAGTTTCCAGAGAGCAGGAGAACCTGCTCAGTCCAGACTATAGTGTGCGGTTGGCAGCGGAGACCACTGGTTTTCAAAGACAGCAAAATACTGAGGTGGCGGCAGCTGTGGTGGACCTAACACACAAGTCCCATTAGGGTCACAAAGTCAGCTGATCTGTCCTGCAATTAGCACCTCAGTTTCCAGCAGAAAGGAAAGAAGCCAAACCTCCTGCTTTGGCTCACCACAGCATGCAATGACTCCAGCCTGTGGGAGTCAGTTTCCTCCTCTACTGTGTGTCCCAGGAGTCAAACTCAAGACAGATTGCAAGTTTACCTGCTGAGCCATCCACCTATCCCTATGATTTTTCTAATTTTTAAGAAAAGTTTTAATTTTTAGTTCATTTTCACACAATTCTCTAATTTTATTACCTTTTAAAAAGTTACTAGTACCTTCCCTTTTCTCTTTTTCCTATTCCAGTAGGACTGAACTTACCTGATTTATTAAAACCTTTGATGTTCTTAATTTTCTATTCCACTCACATTATGTAACTTATTCTCTTGTTATTGAGTAATTTTTTCCATTTTTTAAATTTTCCCCTAGTACTTTCTCCTCTGTCCTTCATCCTTGCTTCTACTCCTCCTCTTTCTCTGCCCTTGCCATAGCCTCATTCGTTGGCTGTTTTCACATTTAACTATTGTTTTTAACTTTAAACAAACTGTACATTAGCTTTGCCATTTCCTGGCTATTAATGATATATTAGTGATCTTTAACCCATTTTTACTGCACTTCCAAATCTCATGTTTAAAAGTTGTTTTCTCCTGTCCTAGTGCTGTGGGGAATTGAGCCCTAAAGGGCAGACTGTTCACAAAGAAAAAAAAACAAACTTGAGATATCAAACAAACAGAAACAGAAAATGTACAAATTACAAGACACAGAAACACTCTCTCAAAAACCAGTAGACAGCAAGGAGACATCTCCAAAAAGAGTGTACCTTTCCTTAGCTGTTGAGTTCAAAGACAATGAAGGGCATAAAACACTGTGTGAAGATTTCAAAAGTTTATTAGTGAAAATGACCAGGACCTTAAGGAAGACCCAGAAGCAGAGGAACAAAGGGAAGAAGTCAATCACAGACCTGGAGGGAAGGAAGGCCAGCGGCTCCAGAGGGAGTGAAAAGGAGGAGGAATCCACGTGCATCTCAACAGACAGGACGGCCTTGGGCAAAGGTCACCATTCTCTCAGTCAAATCCAAGAAGACAGCGTGAGGGGATGGCCCCCAACACTGAAGATACAACAGACCTACTACCAGCTTCGTACTACACAGGGAACAGAGGAATTCCCAAATCAGGAAGGAGACAAGGGAAACCCACTCCTTTCACTCCCCTTCAATACAGGGCTTTAATCTTAGCTAGAGCAGTAGGAGGGAGAAGGAAATAAGAAAGGTACAAGTAGGGAAGGAAGGGAGGACCAGATTGTCCTCTACTTAAAAGACCCTCAGGACTCACCGGGAAACCTCAGGCCTCATAAGTACTGTAAGCAATGCAGCGGGATGCAGAAGTGACATTAAAAACCAAGAGTTTTTCTAGCATACCAATAATGAACTTACAGAGAAGGAAACTGTCTGTGTGCGCGCATGCAAGCGCGCCGGGTGGGAGTGAGGATGGGGATCCCACCATAAAACACATTCTAAAAGAAGAACTCCAACAGCTCAATACATGAAAAGCAAGAACAGGTAGTTTGCATTGTGTGGTATCAGAAAGCTCTATGAAGCAAAGAAAATTGTCTGCAGAGTGAAGAGATAGATACCCAATGAGATGAAAGAAAACCTTGGCCAACCATACATCAGGCCACTAGACAGATGACTAGTGCTAGAATCTATATTGTCTCCCCACACACATATGCACACAAAACGAAACCCTCACATTGTTCGAAACGGACTAGTGAATTTAATGGACAGTTCTTAAGGGAAGAAAGCCAAATGACCAATAAATATTTGAAAGTGTTCAATATCCTTATCCATCTGAGGAAGTAAAAATTAAACTACATGGATTTTTTTTTATCTTATCCCAGTCAGACTGGCTATTATCAAGAAAACAAACAGCACATGCTGGGAGAGATGCAGCAAAGTAGCAAGTCTTATACATTGCTGGTGGAAATGTAAATTGGTATAGGCTCTCCGTGTCAGCATGGAGTGTCCTCAAAAAATGAGAGAACATGGCCATGACCAGCATGTGGGTAAGTCCACAAAGGCCTCTACCTCACACCCCAAAGACACGTGCAAAGTCATGGATGTTGCTGTTCTGTGCGTGACAGACAAGGCGTGGAGCCACCCGAGATGTTCACCTGTGGGTGACTGATGAAAATGTGGCACACACACAGTGGAATTGTGTTCAACTCTAAAGAGGAATGAAGTTGTACATTTTGTAGGAAAATGGACAGAACTGGAGATTAAGAGAAATAAGACAGAAAGACAAATATGTTTTCTCTCACACGCAGAATCCAGATTTAAATTTGTGTCCATCCATGTGTATATGCACAGCAGGAAAGTAGAAAGCCTCTCTAGAGAGGTTGCAGAAAGGTAACACTAGAAGGTGACGGAAAGAGCAGATGAAGGAGATGAGCAAACCAAAGTCATGGGGTGGCACAGGGTGGCAAACATGAACAAAGTGTAGTGATGTACGTGCATGAAAATGTCACAGCCAATGATGCATGTGTGTGTAAACTCAGCAGCTCTTGGGAGGTAGAATCAGGAGGATCAGGAGTTCAAGGTCTTTCTCAGTTATACAGCAAGTTTGAAGTCAGCTTGAGCTACATGAAACCCTGTTTCAACAAATGAACAAAGGAACCCATTTCTTTATATGCTAACCAGAAAGCAAACAAATGGAAGGAGGAAGGGAGGGAGGAAAGAAAGAAGGACACTTACCTTTTTTTTTTTTTTAACAAATGTCAACCATTGTGCTTTATTTTCAAATTTTATAGTTAGAAAAGAAATCAACAAAAGAGAATGAAAGAGGCATTCTAGGCAAAATGGATGGGCAAACAGTGCTTCCAGACTGTCTTGGCTGGGCAGTTTTACAGTAATAAAGCAAGGATGTTAAAAACAGAAGAGTAACAGGGACGTGGGTTACAAGTTTGGGTTGCTGCATGAAGAGGGTGGGATATAGAGCAGATAGGAAAAAACTAGAAAGAAAATCCTACACACCATCGAGCAAAGATTCACAGGCCAATGAACTGGTGAATTACTCAAGGTTCATTTTAAACGAAAGAACAGCAACGTCAGGCGTAGTGGCTCATGCCTGTAGTCCCAGCATTGCCCAGGCTGAGGAGGGTGGATCATGAGCTAGCCTGGGATAGAAGATGCAGATATAACTTTATTTTGTTTTTGTTTGAGACAGGGTTTCTCTATGTATCCCTGGATGTCCTGGAACTCACTATGAAGACCAGGCTGGCCTTGGACTCAGAGATCTGCCTCCCGAGAGTTAGGACTGAAGGTGTGCACCACCATGCCTGGTTAATTTTCTTTTAAAACTTTCTTTGTGTATATAGGTGTCTTCCTTGTATGCATGTCAGTGTGCCGTGTGCATGCCTGGTGTCCACTGAGGCCAGAAGGCAGCACTGGGACTCCTGAAAGTGCAGTTGAAGACACTGTGTTGTTGCTGGCAACTGAACCCAGGTCCTTTACAAGAGCAGTAAGTGCTTTTAACCACTGAGTCATCATCCTACACCCTGAGAACATAATTTTCTACCAATCATATTAGTGACAATTGAGAATGATTTCAGAGATGCATTGAAGTTGACGTCTTCCTATTCCTGGAGCCCTCTAATGTCCTCCTAACTGGCGTGTACACAGCTCTAAGATGTGAGGTAGTGCTCATGTTTAATGGGTGCTTTTCTTTGAGTCTCTACAGCAGCTTCCTTAAGACTCAGGTTTCCCTCACGCCCTCTGTACAAACAAGCTCATACAAAGATACTGTTCTGAATTGTTTTCTGTACCACCTGGCCATTCTACAATGGCCACCCTACAACTATAAACTCCTATTTATCTCAACATATGGGTATTTAAGATAGTACTCCTCTTTTTTGTTTGTTTTTCAAGAAAGGGTTTCTCAGGAGTCCTAGCTGTCCTGAAACTTTCTCTGTGGACCAGGCTGGCCTCGAATTCACAGAATTCTGCCTATCCCTGTCTCCTGAGACCTGGGATTAAAGGTATGTGCCACTGCTACCTGACAAGATAGTCCTCTCTAACCTCTGGGTCTGAGCTTGCATATGTGAGAAGGTAAAAAGTGCTGTTTTAGGTCATAACTGTTAAAAACTTATGGCATGGATCTTCAGACTGAAAAGGGTTAATTTCCAGTACAAGATGGATAAATCAGAAGCCAGCTAAGGAGAGGAAGACAAATTACACACAAAGGAATGGTAAACTGCTCGACAGCAGATAGATGCTGGAAAGTTCTCAAGTGTTGAGAGAAAATGGCTGTCATTCTGAATTCTATATTCAGTTAAAGAATCATTCATGATTCTTCTATATGAACTGAATTTGCTATCTATAAACTCTTAAAGAATGACTACTGAGTTTGAAGGTCAACTAACTGAACTAATTTGCGAGGGACAGCAGAATACAAGAAATGAGGGCGAACAGAGTTTAGTAACATGTTGACAAACTTTACTGTGTTGATAAAAATGATGAAACAAAATTGTGCTTTAAAAGAGAGCCAGGGCTGAGGAGATGTGCAAGACTGAGTACCCTAATTCGCTCACCACTGGCCTGTAAAATAGATGTGGTTACAGGAAAATGAAAAGATGTATTTAGCATCCCAACAATCCACTTCAGGTGCTGGAATTCTGCTGATGTAATTTTTCTTCACAATTTTCTGGACATTAGGTTAGCTTTCTTTGCCATGAGGAAATACTTTACAATCAAGAAAAGAAAAGAAAGCTCTTCCCACTCAGGCAGTATTTTACCTTAATAGTTCCGAGATCCATGGGGTTTTTGACAACGTCATAGTAGTTGTGGAGCCCCAAAGCATCAACATCCACAGGACTATAGAAGGGCCATGCATATGGCAAATGTTTCTTGGCCAGCATTTCTTTAAGAATCTCACTGCAGTACTTCAATTGTTCAGTTACTTTGACTGTTTTTAAAACTCTGTGTTGCTGCTGAGAGTCTGGCAAAACATTCTTCAGTATGTTCTCTTTCACCGGCCTGCTCACTGACCTCGTTTCTCTAGTTGTCTGAGGAGGCTTGCTGCTTGCTTTAACTATGGGTGTGGTCGGAGTTGTGGTGTCTGCTCTCCTCTTCACACCCTTTGTGATCTGAACAAAGTTCAACAAGAAGTGACCCTTAGGGAGGTGCCATTCACTGATAAACAATTGCATCAAGTTTCTATGAGAAGATTTTCACACACTAATGTCAGTCTATGCATGTAATATTAGTAAAGGTTAATTCCCCTTTTATAGACAGAACAAAAACTCTGATGTTCCTGTCCCATAGTCTGAAGAACAATCTTGCACAAATCTTAAAAGACAAGTGAAAAATGGAAAATCAAAGTCATAGCTATACCAGTAATGTTTCTGAGAGCATGAAATGATCTGGGACACACAATTTTAAAACACAAGCTATATGTGCCAGGTATGGCAGCATGGCCCATATGTTTCCCGGGTATGGCGGCACGGCCCATGTGTGTGCCAGGTATGGCGGCACGGCCCATGTGTGTGCCAGGTATGGCGGCACGGCCCATGTGTGTGCCAGGTATGGCGGCACGGCCCATGTGTGTGCCAGGTATGGCGGCACGGCCCATGTGTGTGCCAGGTATGGCGGCACGGCCCATGTGTGTGCCAGGGATGGCGGCACGGCCCA
>PVIU01005701.1:0-88375 GCA_004026605.1 Ondatra zibethicus | reverse complement strand
TGTGTGTGCCAGGTATGGTGGCATGACCCATGTGTATGCCAGGTATCGTGGCATGGCCCATATGTGTATCAGGTATGGTGGCATGGCCCATATGTGTATCAGGTATGGGCGCATGGCCCATATGTGTCTCAGGTATGGTGGCACGGCCCACAGTATTGATGGGCTTGAGGCACCAGAAGTGAGGATTCCACTAATAGTGAGATCTTGTCTCAAAACAAAAACTATCTACAATTGTAATTGCTACATTAAAAGAAAAACAAAAAACACCAGTGTAACTATGGATAACTTGTTTTGCTTGTTTTTGAGAGGGCTTTCTCTGTAGCCCAGGCTGTCCTCAAACTTAAAATGCATTCCACACTGCTCTCCAGTTTGTGGTCCCTGCCTCAGCCTTGAGCTGGCACTGCAGGACTGTACTACCAAATCTGGATCAGAGCAGACAGCTTATAGTAGGAAGACTGTCAAGATCCTACTTAAGAAATTCTCTAAAATTTGGTTAATATTATAGGTCTCTGTCCACAACATGCATATAGACAGGTATTCAGCACCCACATCAGACTCAAAATTGCCTCAAACTTCAGCTTCAGGGGATTTTATGCTCTCTTCTATCCTCCAAGGTAACCCTTCTGACTTACACACACACACACACACACACACACACACACACACACACACACACTCCCTCTCTCACACACAGAAACACTTTCTCTCTCACACACTCTCACATACATACATATATAATACACTTTCTCTCTCTCACACACATACTCTCACATATATACACATACAATACGCTCTTTCGCACACATGTAAATACACATTCTCTCTCTCTCTCTCTCACACACACACACACACACACACACACAGACCACAGACACAAACTTACTTGGACCCCAGTCTGCGAGTCAGAGGTGGGGAGAGCTCCATGCCCCATGTTTAAGGGAGAGAGAGAGAGCTCACGAAATCCAGAAGAAATCTCTTGCCGCTTAAATGCTGCTTTGGAGGGGACATGATCCTTAGCAGAGGAAGCAGGTATCTTCTGTTGAGTATCTAGTGAAGTGTGAACCAGAGTCATGATAAGCACACAAGACCATTTTCCCACTTCCCACTCCACTCTAATTCCGTGGGCAAAGTAGGCCCAGTTCACTGTTGCTAACAATCTGGTCCTAATTTCCAAAAGACATGGTCTAAGATGCTAGAATCCAGAGAGATCAAAAGTCCTTAAAGCTGAAAACCCCCAAATAGCAAAATCTCTAAAGTATAATTTTGAAAAAGTTAAGTTGAAGCCAGGTGTGGAAGACAGGCCAGACCTTCCAGCTTGAGTCATAGACAATGGCTTTCTTAATAGGACTACAGTCCCTCAAAAGGTGATAATAGAAACTAACAAACAAGATCATTTCAAATTTAAAAACTTCTACATATCAAAGGAAATGAAGTGAAAAGATAGCTGTTTATCATACAGGAGATTAATATCCAGAGTAGATTTAAAAAATGAATAAATATCTGGAGCTGGAGAGGTGGCTCAGCAGGCTAAGAGCACTTGGTCTGTATCCATGGAAACCACAACTCAGATCCCAGCACTCATGTAACAAAGTGAATACCTGTAATTCCAGCTCCAAGGGATCCAAGGCTCTAGAGTGTGCCCATGTGTGCACATAAGGGTCACATACACATACATGCATTATATGCACACAGACACATCTTTTAAAAATCTTTAAAATTTTATAACACCTAGCCAGGTGGTGGTGGCACATCTTTAATCCCAGCACTCGGGAGACAGAGGCATGGGGATCTCTGTGAGTTTGAGGCCACCCTGGTCTACAGAGTGAGTTCCAGGACAGGCTCCAAAGTGACAGAGAAAGCCTGTCTCGAAAAAACAATAATGAAAAATTATAACACCTAAAACGAATAATCCTACATATGTTTTTCTATTTATATGCTATAAATGGAGAAATGAATGAAAGACACTTCTCAAGAAAGGAAATATGAGGCTAGTAAATACAGGAAAATATAAACCATGGGCTGGAGAGATGGCTCAAGGGTTAAGAGCACTGACGGCTCTTGCCGAGGGCCTGAGATTGACTGCCAGCACCCGCAATGGATAGCTGACAACTGTCTGCAGTTCCAGCTCTAGAGGGCCTGAGGCCTTCTTGCCTCCATGCATGAGTGCACACTGACGTGCAGACATAAACATATGTAAATAAATAAAATTAGAAGAATGGAAATCAGCATTGCGTCTTTAAAGAAAGAGCTGGGCACTGTCTCACCCAGCTCGGCAAGGCTGAGCAGGAGGGTCAGCAGCTCAAGCACAGCCACGGCTGTGTAAGGAATTACAGGCCAGCCTGGGATATAGAAGACCTTACCAAAACCCCCACAAAGACAATCAGAGAAGAAAAATTGCCTTGTAATTCCACCTTACCCAAGTCAGAATGGCTGAGGAAGAAAGGAGCCTTTATGCTTGCTAGTCGGAATGTTAATTGGTATGTCTCTCAAAATCCACTTGAAGCTTCCTCAAAAAACTACAAGAACTACCTTGTCACCAAGTTCTCTCACTTCTCAAGCATCGCACAGGGGACAGCTGCAGGCCTGAGCTTGCTGTGGCCCTGTTCACCGGAGCCAGACAGGTGGAGAAACCCAATGTGGGGCTATGCACATGGGACATTATTCAGCTGTGAGAAGATGAAATCATGCCTTGTGGGAGAATGGACAGGACTGCAGATCATCATGAGGAACAAGGATTTCACGTTTCTCTCATGCAGAATCTGGGAGTGGGGTGGGGGCAGGGAGTGGGGTGGGGGCCAGGCGTGAAAGTGAAAGAGAACCATTAGGAAAACGGGGGTGGGAGGAAAGGAAGAGTGTGTGGAGGGTGAATATGACCACAGGCATCACACACAACACACTGTTTACATGATTACCATGCGGTAATTAGAAAAATAAGAAAGTCTTAGTAACTGAGTGCGGTTGCATATGTCTGTAACCCCATCTAAAGAGGGTGCCGAGGCAGGAGGATCATGAATTTGAGTAGCCTGAGCAACTTGCTGAGATTCTGTCTCAGTATGAAAAAAAAAAGGGTTTAGGATATGGATCTGTGATAAGACACAACACCTTGACTTCAAACTTACTTCTGAAAAATGAAAAAAATTATTAAGTGCTTCTTTAAAAAGAACATTCAAGCTGGGCGGTGGTGACGCACGCCTTTAATCCCAGCACTCAGGGAGGCAGAGGCAGGTGGATATCTGTGAGTTCAAGGCCAGCCTGGTCTACAAGAGCTAGTTCAAGGACCGGCTCAAAAGCTACAGAGACCGTGTCTCCAAAAACCAAAAAAAAAAAAAAAAAAAAAGAAAGAAAGAAAGAAATATAAAGAGTGTTCAAGGGGCTGGAGAATCATCTTGGTGAAGAAGAACCCCTGCTCCCAGAGCACTCAAGTTTGGGTTCCCAGCACCTACATCCTGGCAGCGCACAGCTGTCTGCAGCTTCAGCTCTAGCAGACCCAGCATCCTCTTCTGACCTCTGCAGGCATCACACACCCTACATAACCACTACAATACATAAATAAATCTTTTAAAAAAGAGCATTTAAGAGCTGGACCTGATGGTATATGCCTACACTGCCCACATTTGGGAAGTGGAAGGGAGAGGATCAGGAGTTCAAGCCATTCTCCCAGCTTATGAAGTGTCAGTTTGAAGCCAGCTTGGGCTACATGACATCCTGCCTTAAAACTAGGGAGGAAGGAACAAAGGAAGGAAGAAAAGGAAGGAAAGGATGGAAGGAAAAGAAAAAAATTAAAACTATGTAAGAGTTGTTGATGGCTTCGTGATTAGACCACTGTATGTTCTACCAGAGGGCCCAGGCTTGATTCCCGGTACCACATGGTGGCTCATAACCACCTGGAGCTCCAGGTCCGTGGGATCTGACTCCCTCTGCTGGGCTGCATGGGCACTGCACACATGTGGTGCACAGATAAATACAGGCAAAACACTTACGCATAAAGTAAGTTTTTTAGAAAAGAAGTATAAGTTTTCCTCGGTAGAGATTGTAATTAGAATCTCGTTTAACAATGTAAATCCTGTGCTCATGTCTGTGCTGCCTGTCTCAGAGGGGCCTGTTGATCCTCTTGGTGGAGCCTATGTCTTACACTGTCAGACTTAGAGCAACACCTTGCTTCATAAGACTTAAGAACTTTAATAGTAAGTATCATACATGACTGGTCAAGGAAACTTTCATAAATAGACATAACCCATCTTAAAATCTGTCAACAATTAAGAAAAATACCATTCATAAAAATGATGTCTAGTACAGACCCACCATAGTCTATATTCTAGCCATTTAACTATAAACTGCATAACACAAAGGATAAATATTTTCCTGTAAAAGCTGAGGAGGACATTGACATGGAATGACTAAGGAGCTTAACTAATTAACATTTGATGATTCTCTTTAATCTTAATATTCAAATGGTATTAATTTCAGATGTCTTCATAGAAGTAACATGATCAACTCTAAAAATTTTCCACTATAGCCAGATATGGGAATTCCAGCACTTGGGAGGCAGAGGCAGAAAGATCTCTGTGAGTTCAAGGTCAGCCTGGACTACAGAGTGAATTCCGGGACAGCCAGGGCTACATAGAGAAACCCTGTGTCTCAACAAACAAAACAAATGGAAAAAAGAAAGGGATATGGGTAGACAGCTCTGATGTGGAAGGTCCTTCTGTATATGTGTTGCTTTTATTGGTTGGTGAATAAAGCTGTTTTGGCCAATGGTTTAGCAGAGTAAAACTCGGCAGGAAGTCCACACAAAGATACAGAGAGCAGGCAGAGTCAAGGCGACTCCATGTAGCCGCCAAAGGAGAAAGAGGTCTGAACATTATCAGCAAACTAAGAGAAGTGGGTTAATTTATAGTTAGAGCTAGCCAGTAAGAGGCTAAGGCACTAGCCAAACAATTGTAACTGATATTAGGCTTCAGGAGCTGCCAGGCCGGACAGAAAACCTCCATTTATACACAGCTAAGTCAGTAAAATATTTTCAGTTAGAGGGGAAAGAAAAGGAATCTTAAACCCAGTAACATTTTGTTCTCAGCTACAGCTCTCAGCGATATGTTTCCCTCACCCACAAAGCACAGATGTAAGAGCCACTGGAACAGCAGCAGCAGCAGCAGCAGCTCAGAGTTACTGGGTGACATTCAGTAAATGTCATCATGTGACATGAAAGATGGCTGCACTCTCGCAAGACGGCCACCTTGTAATTAAGGTGGAGGGGACTCTTTAACTGGGACATGCTGTTCCAAAAAAACTTCCACATGTCTATGTTCTTTGAAGGCTATTAATTTTTTGATTTATATTTTATTCTCTCTCTCTCTTGCGTGCGTGCACACACACACACACACACACACACAGAGTACTCTCTATGTAAACAGTCAGTGTCAACTATTTACTCTGACTTACCTTTCTTTATTCTCTCCTTACCACCCACAACTTGTTCTTCTTGTGGCATCTGAGATAATTTCTGCATAAATAACTTCTCTAGAGCTTGGGCCATGAGAACAATGTCATCCTCAGACTAGAAAACATGTTAGAAGATTTGCTGAGATACGTTTATTCTAGAATGTGCCACAGCACTCTAGCTAGGACTTATCTCCTCTATTTAGAAATAGTGGAACAGAAAAGAGCTTAAATTCTAGCAAACCTTGTCTTTTAAAAAGGAGCAGGGTGATTTCTGAATGCCAAAAAAATGCAATCTAACCAATCCAGCAACACAAAAGCAGTGTTACTATAATAGAGTGTCTCCCCTGGAGTAAGCACTTCACGATCTGAGTGACTAAAGGACCATGTACACTGACTGGATTTGAATCTGCCCTCCCTGTCATATTCCTCTAGCATCACCTCACTGCTGAGGAGAAAACAGCAGCCATGAAGTAAATTTAAAAGCAGCAGCCTGACACTGAAAGCATTTCTAAGATAGAAACTCTGGGAAAGTGACTCCACTTGGTTGGGTTCAGTCCTCAGCACTCCGAAGGCTGTAACGTACTTTGTTACTTAGGCAATAGGTAGGAGATTTAACCAAGATTAAATTAAATGTCACCAGGTTGTCACTCATAATTAAAACTTCAAGAGGGTCACCGAAAGCCAGACCACCAGTGCTGCCCCTCTTTCTTCTTATCGAGACGCAGTCTCACACTGTCCCCAAGGGTCCTTCCCTCAGCCTCCCGGTCACTGAGTTATAGGTGAGCTACCAGTTTGGCTTTGGGCTTCCTTCCCTTTCTTTCTTTCCTTTTTTTTTTTTTTTCAAAGCATAGGCCACTTTAGCTATTCAGGCAAAAATACCATCAATAGGGCTGAAAAAAATTACAGAAATAAATTGAAATATGAAAATTATGAAATCCAATCAGAGACAATTTACTTAAAATATGCAAAGGAGGGAACCAACTCTGAAAGCTGCTCCGACCTCTACACAAGCGCACACATTAACAGAGAAATCACAAAAGGTAAAGCCTATAATCCTACCACTCTAGAGGCTGGGGCAGGAAGACCTTGAGGCCGGCTGCATATGGAAACCTTGTTTCAAACTGCCCCTCCCCTCCAAAACAATGTATCAAGTGTTACTACTCAGGAATTGGAATCTGAAATCATAATACTTATTATACACTCTTGTATATGTAACAGCAAAGAATAGGCAGTGTAATGTTAAGTTTACATACCTTGTTGTATAAATAACAGTTCGAAAACATTGTATTGAAGTCTTCTATGCATTCAGAAGCCTTCACATAATACTTATTTTCCAACCGCTTCTTAATTGTATTTAAATCCATTGGGGTCTTTATGATGGTGTAATAGTCCTATGGTTTGAAGAAGGTAACAGTGTTAGAATGAGGCTGGGGCATAGCTGGGTGGTAGGGAGCTCATACAACATGCACAAGCCTCTTGGTTCCATCCTCGGCACCACGATAAATTAACAACGACAGATCGGAGCTGTAGCTCAGTGGCAGGCACACCTGTTCAGTGTGTTCGAAGCCTTGGCTTCAGGATGGCAAAATTACACCTAACTATTGACTCAATAATTCCTAAAACTGTAAACCTCTAACTAAGGATTACAAATGATTACCTTTTTGTTAGAAGCACAACCTGAAGCCAGAGCCTGGAGTATGGAAACCAAAGCTGGTTGTCACAATGTCACTCTTCAGAGGAAAGGCAGTCTCTGCAGGTGGACAAAGAGCACCAAGGCGCTGGCTCGAAGGTAATCATGCGGCCCCTGAGCTTAATCACCTCTTGGCGCCTCAGGACCCACATGGTGGAGTGAGAGAAATGACTCCCCAAAGTTGTCCTTGCTGCATGTACATACATGCATGCACGCAAATAATGAAAAAATTTAAAAGATTGGCAAAGGCAAGATTTAAAACATTTGTTTTTGAAAATGTAAAAAGAAGAGAATGGGGCAGGGGGATATTTATAAACCAACGGGTCTGACGCCGGACTCCGTCACAGGCTGCTCTGCTACTACATGATCAAAATCTTCAAGTGAAAACCAAAGCTGAGTGGGATGTGCTGTACAAGCAAGACTCTAAGTAGTATAAATAAAGTCTTCTCAGAAGGTAAACTGACAATCCCTCTTTTCAGAAAGCTTCTGTGACATGCTGACAAGAAGCCTTACACACTTCCTCAGCAGCTGTTAAAGTGTGAATGTCGGTGTCCACAATGTTAACTTTCATTCTGAAAGTGGGCAGAACACTAAGGACAGTCTTCAGGGGTGCTGAATAGTCAAGTGTCTATTTATGCATATTTTATAACATTAAAGATTAAGTTAAAACTTTTTATGTGTCTGGGTGCTTTGCCTGCGTGTGTGTCTGTGAAGCACGCGTGCCTGGGGCCTGCAGAGACCAGAAGGGGGCATTGGCTTCCTGACATGCCCATTACATACCCGTCAGCTCTCACTAGAACCCTGAACTGGAGTTACAGACCGTGTATGCCACCCATGTGGGTGATGGGAATTGAATCCAGGTCCTCTGGAAGAGTGACCATTGCTCTTAATGGCTGAGCAATCCCCAGCCCTAACTAATTTTTTTCTTATAGTTGTAGGATTTTTCTCTTTGTAAAACACCCAAACAGACAAACAGTGAAACTAACAGGTTCTGGACCAGGGAGATGGCTTAGCTGATAAAAGGACCAGCTATGTAAACCTGATGGTCTAAGCTCGATCCCCTGGGACCACATAAAAAGCCAGCTGTGGTTGGTACACATCTGTAATCTCAGTTCTCCCATGGTGAGGTGGAAGGCAGAGCAATGCCGGCCGGCTAGCCTGGCATGCACAGGACAGCAGTAAAAAGTTGTCTTCTGACCTGTGAGTGCCCATGCTTTTTAATAGTCTTTAGAATTCACAATTGCTCCTTCCAAAGCTTACCTCTGAAGGGAAGTTATCAGCCTGGACTTCCCAACATTCTCTGAGAAGAGCTTTAACAGGGTTAGAAGTTTCATTAAAGCAAAGTGTCAGAGTTGCTTCTAGGAGAGCATCCTCCATGCCTCCACCCATCCCACCGCTTTCCACAGGAGACCCTGTGCAGTTACGTGGGTGGGGTAGGGGCTCTGACACCTGAAGGCCTGGAAGTGAACTGTTCTCTCCTGTATTTCATCAAACATCTATCCCTAATGGGGGTGCTTTATGCGAACAATATAGGCTACAAAAGAAAACCTTGTTGTATCTTAGTGAGTTTGCTCCTTTCTGATCCACTTCTTCTACTTTGCTTCGAGACTTCTAGAAGGTTCCCCTCCCGCCTAGATTCCCAGTACCTGAGATCTGGGCCAGTGAGATGGGTCAAGCAGGCAAAAGTGCTAACCCTATGGGCACTGGCAACTTGCGTTCAGTCCCTGGAACCCAGGGTAGGGGAACTGGCCCCCCCTCAGGTTGTCATTACTTCCACATGTATGTTGAAATGAGCACACATGCACACACAGAGGCATAAAAAATCATTAAAAATTAACATCTTGTAAAATGCTTACAGGCAGCTTTAGTTTCACAGCATCCACGGGCTGCTGAAAAGGCCAGGAGAACTGGTGCTTCCAGACAGCCTTCAGGACCACTTTCTGTAGGAACTGCAGCTGATTCGTCAGCCGCCCATTTCTCTTAGTGTTTATGAACTCTGGCGGAGGGGGGTTAACAATCGCTGTCTGTCGACTTGGCAGAGACATTTTCAGCCACTTAAGATCCTGGTGTTTTAATGTTGTCTACAAGTACATGCCCTGAAAAAAAAAAAACCTGAGTATTTTAAAAATTGCTGTTTGTAAAAGTCCAAAGGATTTATTCAAGAGAAATAGTGGTTTTTGCTGTTTTGTTTTCAGGACTCTGGAGACAGCTCCACTGTTTCCGAGGCTGGCCTAGCGCTCACTGTGAAGTACACCACCATTGCTCTGAGACAGGGCCTCATGTCTTATCTTGTATGCTCTTCAGCTAAGCCTCCAGAGTGTTAGGTCTGCAGGCTCAACAGTCACACACAGCTAAGACACACTGCTTCAAAATACATTATAGTTGTTTAAATGTTCATTTACAAATGTCTAGGCCAGGCATGGTGGTGCACAACTCTAGTCCTAGCACTCAGGAGGTAGAAGCTGGCAGATCTCTGTAAGTTCAAGGTCAGCTTGGTCTACATAGTGAGTTTCAGACCACCCAAGGCTGCATAGTGAAATCCTGTCTCAAAAACATAAAAATCCCACCACATCTTAGACCAAAATAAAAAAGGACAAAAATTTTTTTAAACAAATACTAACCTTTTTTATACAAACAGTATACATTGTTTCATTGTGTATGTTTTAGTCTTAGATGGTTTAAATTATTTCCACACTTCACAGAATTTCTGTTCTTCAAAAATACAAATTGAGGTCTTAGCAGGAAAAGTCTACAGATTCCTAATAAAAAGAAGTACCAGGAATGTTAAGGTACCATTGGGGTATAGGGATCCTGTAATTGTTCATTGAATGTAGGGGAAATAAAAGATTTTTAGCTAATACCACCCCCCAAATTTTCTCACTAATTTATTTAAAATCCTAATTCATCAATGCCCACAAGTTATCCTTTGGCCTTTACTGCACACATGCACGCACGCACACACACACACACACACACACACACACACACACACACACACACGAAACAACTAGGTCTAAAATCAAAGTTTTGCCCAACCAGATGACTTAGCAGGTAAAGATACTTGCTGGCAAGCTTGATGACATGAGTTTGATCTCTGAGTTCCACACTGTGGGAGAGAACTAACTCTTGCTACTTGTCCTCTAATGTCCACACATGGTCCATGGCACAAGCACAAATATGGAGACACAAAATAAAACCCCAATTCATAGGGCCTGGGAGCATACCTCAGTGGCAATACATGGGCATAGTCAGGGCAAGGCCCTGGTCTAAGCCTCAACACCAACAACAATAATAACTAAGAAAAGTAGAAATCCAATGCATCAGGAAGAGAAATGCTAAGTGTTGTGATGCAGTTCTTTGGTGCACACTGTTATATCTAAGCTGCTTAGACAGCATCATTACTATATAGAGAGGGACAGATGCTGGGAACGTGCACAGTTCCCTGTGCAAGCAAGCACAATGAGAAGTGGCTGTCCACCTCTAGACCTCTTAAAACTAAGTCAAGAGCCACAGACATGAAATCAGCATTAGTTTGGCAATGCTGCCTCAGGATCATGCATCTTATGGTAAATCCATACTAAGTATTTAAGTCTTTAGTCCAATATTATGGCTTATATTCAGGCTTTTCTGGAAGCCAGTCTCCAATGTTTTCATTTTACAGAACTCGAGTCCTAAATCCATTAAACAATCCCCACCTCACTGATTCTTATCTTCCCCCACCCTTGGTATCCACTACTTATTTCTGTTAGCATTTTGGAAGTAGGATCTTTCTCACTATGCGCAGGAGAGCCTCCTGTCTTGGCTTCTTGCATAGCTATGGTTGCAGGTGCTCACTTTTATTTCTATGACACAGCACTCTAGACACACGTGGATGCACACAGCACTCTAGACACATGTGGATGCACACAGCATCCCCCTCATTTTTTATAATTACATGTGTGTGTGCGCGCATGAGGAGGTCATCATTTCTCTTCTTCCACTGTGTGGGTCCCAGGGATCATCAGACTTGGCAGCCAGCCCACTTTCCTGCTGAGCCACCTTTCAGGCACGCTAAAATTTTAAAAAAGTGGTTTATTTTACTTAATTCAAAATCCTCAAGGTTCATTCGTGTTTACAGAATGAACATCACATTTTCTTTTTTTCTCTCTTCTTTGAAATAGGGGTCCTGCCACTTGCTCAACTATTGTTCATAGTAGTGGCATTCCATATTGTGGGAGAGAACCTGGAAACTATCTAGGTGCCCCTCAACCAAAGAATGGGTAAAGAAAACGTGGTACATTTACACAACAGAGTACTACTCAGCTGTAAAAAACGACCTCATGAAATTTGCAGGCAAATGTACGGAACTAGAAAGTGGGAGCTCATGGACTCGGACCAACAGTTAGGAAGGCCTGCATGGGACCGACCTAGGCTTTCAGCATGTGTATGACAGCTGTGTGGCTTGGTCTGTTTGTAAGGCCTCCTACTTGTGAGATCAGAACCTGCCCCTGGGCTGGAGACATGGCTCAGAGGTTAAGAACACGGGCTGCTCTTCCAGAGGTCCTGAGTTCAATTCCCAGCAACCATATGATGGCTCACAACCATCTGTAATTCGTTCAGGATCCCTCTTCTGGCATGCAGACAGAATACTGTATACATAATGAATAAATAAATATTAAAAAAAGGGGGGGCTGGAGAGGTGGCTCAGTGGTTAAGAGCACTGACTGCTCTTCCAGAGGACCCGGGTTCAAGTCCCAGCACCCACATGGCAGCTCACAACTGTCTGAAGATCCAGTTCCAGGGGATCTGATACTTCACACCAATGCACATAAAATAAAAGTTAAATAAACCATAAAAAGTATTTTTAAAAAAAAAAGAATCTGCCCCTGGTGCTTAGCTGGCTTTTGGGAACCTGTTCACCATGCTGGATTGCCCAGTCCAGCCTCGATGAAGGGGAGAGTTTGGTCCTGCCTCAGCTTGATGTGCCATGCTTTGTTCAATCCCATGGGAGGCCTGCCCCTCTCTGATGGAGACAGGGTTAGGTGGAGAAGGAGTGGATGGGGAAGCGGATAGACGGGAGGTGGGAGGAAGGAAAGGGAAAAGAGGAGGGAGGGAAACTGAGGATGGTATGTAAAGCCCTGTTTCAGCTTTGAGAGCCTGGGATCACAGACATGTGCCAGCTACCACCCCCATACATGCTTACTCTTTGTGGTGCTGTATGAACTTAGGACAGTGTTCATACTATGTAAGAATTCTACCACTGAGCTACATATGACCCCAGTCTCAGTTTCTTTTAAAGTTTGTATTTTCATTTTTTATGTGCATGTGTGTGTTTCAGTATAAAGTATATAGCGGTTGTCCTCAGAGGTCAGGAAGGCATTGGATAAGCCATTTGACATGGGTGCTTGGAATTGAACTCTGAAAGAGTAACAAGCACCAAGAACTCTTTTTGTTGCTGTTTTGGTTTTTGAGGCAGGGTTTCTCTGTGCAGTCCTGGCTGTCTTGGAACTCACTCTGTAGACCAGGCTGACCTTGAACTCAAGAGATCCACTGCCCAGCTAAGAACTCTTAACCACTTAGCCATCTCTCTAGCCCCCTCCTTCCTTTCAAAGCTGAGCGAGATTCCGTTTTAGGTACCGCACTTTGCTTACCTTCATCCACCGGCATCAAACGGGCTTCTACTTTTGGAGCCTACACAGCGCTCCCTGAACACACAAGTGTTCTAAGACTGCTGTTCAGTGTTGCTGGGAACAGATATGCAATCTTTCAAGCCTATGCTCATCATCTTCTTCCTTTTCTTTCTTTCTTTTTTTAAATACTTGGCTATGTATAACCAGAATGCAACAGTGGATTGCTAAATCACATGGCAATTGTCTTTTTCTTTCTTTCTAGAGTATAAGAATCAGGTTTAGTTTCTGAAGTTCCCATGCATTTCTGATATACAGCCAAGATGGATACCACCACACTGAACTGAATTAATTTGAGATGATTATCAATCTTAGTTTACTCCATCTCATAATTTTACTTCTCGTGTTAAATGTAACACTTCAAGCCTGGCGTAGACACAGCATTATTTACTATGTATTATATATACATCATTTGGCTTTTTTCCAGCCTGGCGTAGACACAGCATTATTTACTATGTATTATATATACATCATTTGGCTTTTTTCCATCCTGGCGTAGACACAGCATTATTTACTATGTATTGTATATACATCATTTGGCTTTCTTCCAGCCTGGCGTAGACACAGCATTATTTACTATGTATTGTATATACATCATTGGGCTTTTTTCCAGTCTGGCGTAGACACAGCATTATTAACTATGTATTGTATATACATCATTTGGCTTTTTTCCAGCCTGGCGTAGACACAGCATTATTTACTATGTATTATATATACATCATTTGGCTTTTTTCCAGCCTGGCGTAGACACAGCATTATTTACTATGTATTATATATATTATTTACTATGTATTATATATATTTACTATGTATTATATATATTATTTACTATGTATTATATATATTATTTACTATGTATTGTATATACATCATTTGCTTTTCCTCATTATGTTTATAAAGCTTATCCAGGTGTTTGGTTACTTACCTTGCTGTGCACTAATTTACTACAGTACAAATGTTCTTTTCTTTCCTTTTTTAGTTTTCTGGAAGCAGGGTCTCACTGTGTAGACCAGACCATCCTCAAACTTGCAGGAAGCTTCCTGCTTCCGCACCCCAATTGTAGAAATTATAGCATGTGCTGCCACACCTGCCTTTAGGGTTGTTTGACACTGCTGTTAAGATGTGGGTAGTGTGTGGCCAGGTGGTGGTGGTGCACACCTTTAATCCCAGCACTCAGGAGGCAGAGGCAGGTGGATCTCTGTGAGTTCGAGGCCAGCCTGGTCTACAAGAGCTAGTTCCAGGACAGGCTCTAAAGCTATAGAGAAACCCTGTCTCGAAAAACAAAACAAAGCAAAAAAAAAAAAAAAAAAAAAAAAAAAAAAAAAAAAGAAAAAAAAAAAGGAATGTGGGTAGTGTGTATGTGTGTGTTTATTCCGTATATAAACCCAGCAGGAGGGAGTAGTGTGTGTGTGTGTGTGTGTGTGTGTGTGTGTGTGTGTGTTTATTCCATGTATAAACCCAGAAGGAACATTACCGAATCACATGCAGCAATCCAACCTAAAAGATACCACCTGCTTTTCAAAACGGGCAAACCAACCTCCAGCCTCCTGTTTCTACATTAGCCATCTGGAGGTGCCCAAGAGGCTAAAGTGTGATGCTAATTGTTGTTTCTCTGATGATCCATGATACGAAGCCCCTTTTTATGTTACTGGCCACATGGGCATTGTCTGCCAAGCACGTGTGAGAAGTTGTGATGATATTCCTACCAGGTCGTCTGTAACTATCTCCATGTATCTCTAACACAAAACCTCTGTGGCTATGTACTGCAAATATCCTCTCCTAGGCTGTGGCTTGCATAGTGTCCTCTTCTTTTTGGGTTCTGAGACAAGGTCTCATGAAGCTGAATATGATCTAGATCTTGATCCTATTGTTTTTACCTCCCGAGTGCTCGAATCACGGAGGGGGGGCGGTTCTGGGGGACACAAGGCCTTATGTATCCCAGCTTACCTCAAACTTACTCTATGGTCTAGGATGATTTGGAATTACTAGCCTTTTTGCCTTCTACCAATTGCCATTTCTTTCTTTCTTTTTTTTTTTTTTTTTTTGAGACAGGGTCTTATATAGCCCAAAAGGGCTTCAAACTCAAGTACTGGAATTACAGGCATGAGCCATAATCGTGTTTATGAATTTTATAATTTATAAAGACTTAATCGTGTCTTTAGAGGAATGGAAAATTCCATTTGTGACGCGCATTTACTAGCTAGAATATAAGTGACTAGTAGCAGGCTGGGGAAAGCACTATCTGAAAAATTTACAGCTTAAAGCATGGATGAGAAGGGAAGCTAGGCAGCCGGCTTTGACAGTTATTTATTGTTGTATGAGCACACGCATGGCTGCACGTGTGTATGTACTACAGCATGCTCGTGCAGGTTAGAGGGAGACCTGTATCAGTTTTCTATTTCCATCGTGTGGTTTCTGGAAACTTCACCCTGGTCTTAGGCTTAACAGCAGGTGCCTTTACCGCCTGAGCCATCTCACCAGCCCCAAAGTTCTTACACATAATAAATTTACCTTAAAAGTTCTTTTGTCAGCCTATATTGAAAGTAAAAACTATATCTCCTTACTCTAAAACTGTATGAGGAGTTGTAGACACGGCTCAGTGGAAGAGCACACACCGTGCATGTGAGATTCCGAGTTCACTCCCCAGCAACATAAAGACACACAAACCCAAATTGGCCGAAGATTGATACAACACTGTAGGTGATCATATTATTGGCTACCTCCAAGTGCCTACATCTGGCTAGCGGCTGTGCATTGAACAGTGTAGACACAGAACATTTATTATAAGAAACTGCAGGAGCTAGAGAGATGGCTCAGTGGTTAAGAACATGTACTGCTTTTCCAGAGGACCCAAGTTCAGTTCCTTGTACTGGTACTGGGTGGCTCACAACATAACTCTGGCTCCATGGCATCCAACATCCTATTCTGGACTCTGTGGGCACCTGTACCCATGTTATATAGACACACACATGAATATAAAATAAAATTTATATAGACACATATGAATAAAAATAAAATTTAAAGCATCCTTAAAAAGAAAAACTTCAGGGACTGAGGCAATAGCTCAGTCAGTCCCTCGCTGGAAAGCAGGTGGTGGCGGAGGGAGACTGTGTGAATCTCAGTGCTGGGGAAGTGAACGCAAGAGACACCTGGGCTCTCTGCGCACTTGCTCCAGTGAGAGACCTTGTCTCAAGGTGGAGAGCATATGTAAGAATGACATCCAAGGTTGTCCTCTGACCTACACACACACACACACACACACACACACACACACACACACACACACCACAGAGGAAAACACCTGCTGGCCAGCAAAGACAGATGGAAACACAAAGAAACCAGAAAAGCTAAAGACAATCCTGAGCAATCAAAGAGCTGCTGGAGTTATTAACACCATCTCTAATCTTAAACTGCTTGCATTACAGAGCTATAGTAATAAAAACAGCATGGCATTGCCATTAAAACTGACACATAATTGGAACTGAATTGAATACTTTGACATAAGTCTACATATCTGTGGACCCCTGGATTTATTATAAAGAAGCTAGAAATACACACTGAGAAAAAAAGCATCTTCAACAAATAGTGCTGGTCAAGCTGGATGATTGCATGTAGAAGAACCCAAATAGATCCTTTTCGTTTGTTTGTTTTTTCAAGACAGGGTCTATTTGTATAGCCTTTGTGTCCTGGAACTTCCATAGACCAGGCTGTCCTCGAACTCACAGAGATCCGCCTGCTTCTGCCTCCCAAGTGCTGGGATTAAAAGTGTGTGCCACCACTACCACCCAGCTCAAATAGATTAATATTTATCATCTCGCACAAAACTCAACTCCAAATGGATCAATCAAGGACCTCAACATAAGGCCAGATACCCTGAATCTGGTAGATGAGAAAGTGGCCAATAGCCTTGAACTCATTGACACAAGAGAAGACTTCCTGAACAGAACACCATTAGCACAGGCATGAAGATTGACAATTAATAAATGGAAGCTTCTGTGTGATAAAGGCACCATCATTAGGACAGGGTGGCAGCCTACAGAGTGGGAAAAGATTTTTATCAACTGCTACACATCCCACAGAGGGCTAATATCTAAAATACATAAAGAACTAAAGCAATTGGACATCGAGAAAACAACCCAATAAAAAAATGGGATACAGATCTCAAGAGAATTCTCAAAAGATGAAACACAAATGACTGAGAAACACTTAAATGCTCAAAATCCTTAGCCATCAGGGAAATGCAATCAAACGACCCTGAGATTCCATCTTACATGATCAACACCACAAACAGCAGTTCATGCAGGTGAGGGGACACGCATGCATTGCAGGTAAAGTGCAAACTTGTGCAGCCACTGTGGAAACCAGTGTCATGGTTCCTCAGGGACCTAGGAAGAGATCTCCCTTAAGAACCAGCGATGCTAGTCTTTGGCGTTTACCCACAGGACTCCATCTACATCCTACTGCAGAGACACTTACCTATGTTCACAGCTGTTCTATTCATAATAGCCAGAAATTGGAAACAGCCTAGATGTCTGTCAATAGATGGATAAAAATATAGTATGTGTACACAATGGAATATTAATCATCAGTTAAAAAAATAAAATATTGAGGTTCACAGGCAGATGGAAGTACCTAGAAAAAACACTCATTCTGAGTGAAGTAGCCCAGACACCCAAAAGACAAATATGCTATATACTCACGTATATGTGGATCTTGCTGTTTGGCTTTCAGTAAGCCAGACACAATCCGTAACCACAGGTTAGATACAGAGTAAGACGCTATAGGTGAGGGACAGCGCTCTCTATGAAGGGGAACAGAATACAGCTATGGATGGATGGTGGGAAGGGAGGACTCAGCCAGGTGGGGTCCTAGTGCTGAGAGGGAAGTAGACACGTGCCCTTACCTAACCAAGAAGCTATATTCAGTTAATAACCGCCTGCAAAGGAAAATTCAGTTTTATCCAAGGAGGTAAAACTCAAGCCACTCCTACCAGGCTCCACACCCAGCTGTAATGGCCAACAAGAAACAAACTCAGCAGTACTTTTGGAGGGTTTTTAATCTCATAACTCTGGGCAATTTTTTTAACCTTGTGATCTTGATGGGGGAAGAGCCACACCCCAACCTGATGTGATTGGCTAGTGGCTCTTCCCCCATCATCTCCCCCTTCGGTCCCCCATCAGATCTTTTGCTTATATTTAATGTTTTTTAAAAGATTTTTATTTATTATATATATAGTGTTCTGTCTGCATATATGCCTGCAGGCCAGAAGAGGGCACCAGATCTCATTACAGATGGTTGTGAGCCACCATGTGGTTGCCGGAAATTGAATCAGGACCTCTGGGAGAGCACTCTTATCCACTGAGCCATCTCTCCAGCCCCTGTGTTTTATAATTTATTTTTATGGGTTGTCTGTGTGTGCAAATACGTGTGTTCTAGCCCCTGTATGTGTTTCTTGTGCTTTTTCTTTTGACTCTTTCCCCCCTACTTGGTTGTTTGTTTTGTTCTATTTGGGTTTGTTTTTATTTATTTTATCTTTTATTATAATTATATTATTATTATCATTATCTGCTTTCTAATGAAAGTGAGAAAGGGTGTGGATTTGGGTGGGCGGGGAAGTAGGATCTGGGAGAAGTTAGATGAGGCGAGCCTATAATTAGAATATATTGTATGAAAAAAAGCTATTTTCAATAAACATAAATAAATAATATTTAAAATGACTTGTTCAGGAATCCCAGCCTAAGATATTAGACAAGGAAGGAAGGAAAAATGAAGAGAGGGAAGGAAGAAGGGAAGGGAGGAAGAAAAAGGCATCCATCCAAATTGAAAATCAAGATGTTAATTTTCACTGTAGATGGTATAGGATGGCATATGTTAACCATGTTTTTTAAAAAGAAAAAAATCTTAAAGGCTCTACTCAAAATCTATCTGAACTAATAAATTCAGTAAAGTTGTAAATGAAGATAAGAACACACAGGCGCGGTGGCTCATTTCTGTGTTTGGGGGCAGAGCCAGTAGAGCTCATTCAACTCAAGGGCTAGCCTGGTCTGCATAGTTTGTTTTAGGGAAGGCCAGCTAGAGCTATAAAATGAGATGGTGTATAAACCATTTTTAAATAATAATTAAACATAAGCATACAGAAAAGCAGCTCTATTTCTATACTCTAACAGAGTATTCAGAAAGGAGAGCTAGGGCTCAGTGGTGGAGAACATGGTTAACATATGCCAGACTCTGGGCTAAATCCCACCTCCAAATCCACCATCACCACAAAGAAATTATGGAAATGATGCCATTTACAACAGCATTTAAAAGATATTTTTTATTTTAACTATATGTATGTGTGTGTTGTCTGTGTGTGGATGCAAGTGCTGACAGAGACCAGCATTGCCAGATACTCCTGAAGCTGGGTTACAGTCCCCAGGAAGAGCATGTGTTCCTAACTACTGAACCACCTCTCTCTCCAGCTCCTACAATAGCTTTTGCGGCAGAGTGCTTGCCTAGCAGTGCAAAAATAATAAAAGTCTTCAGAAGTAAAGAAGGAAGTAACAGATCTGTTTATTGGAATTTAGAGGAAATGCAGAGGTTGTGAGATGGCTTAGCCAGCAAGGGCACTTGATGCCAAAGCTGACCACCTATGCTTTATCCTTCGGACCGATGTGGTGGGAGCAGAGAGCTTTGGTCCAGTCTCCACCCTGGTGATGGCATGTGTGCCACCCCCAATAAACAGCAAATATCAAGTTAAATACATTCAACTTGAAAGTTACAAAACAGCAAAAAGAATCTTTGAAAAGAATTGAAGAGGGTATGGAGAGATGGCTCAGTGATTAAGAGATCTTGCTGCTCTTCCTAAGAACAAGGGTTTAGTTCCCAGCACCCACATGGCAGCTCACAACTACCTGTACTCCAGTTCCAGGGCATCCTGTGCCCTCTTCTGGCCTCTGAGAACACTGCATGCATGTGATGCACTGACATACATGCAGGCCAAACACCACACATAAAATGGAAAGATGTCCCATCCCATGTTCATGGACTGGACCAAGTATGTTGTTAAAATGTCCCTAAGTCTCCTTCTTCCCCTGGGACAAGGCACTGGAGAACAGCACAGCCATGGCTAAGATTAAGGGAATTTTCTGGCAAGAAGGAAGAGCTGAGGGGCTGGAGTTAAGAGCACTGGCTGCTCTTGCAGAGGACCTGGGTTCAATTCTCAGCACGCACATGGTAGTTTCCAGAGATCTAACTCCAGTCCCAGGGGATCCAACACCACTTCTAGCCCCCGTGAGCACCTGTACAATGTGGTGCACAGACAACATGCAGGCAAAACACATACATGTAAAATAAAGCCCAGCTGCTAAAGTGACAGGTGGCAGAGCCGTCTGTAAGTCTATTTGCTTGTATGCTCACTGGAATTAACCAGACTCAGGGGGAAATAATAATAGTAATAATAATAAGAATCTAAAATCAATGTCAAGAAATTCTAAGGAAAAGTACAAGGTCCTGGAAAGCCGTGAGCCACAGACTCCCCTAGTACTGGGAGGCCAGGGGCCACAGTGAAGGATAGACACGGTGATAAAACACAAAACTGGCTGGAAAAAAATGTTCCTATTACACTAGTGAAGTACAGATTCAGTGCAATCTCTATGATACAACATAGACAAATTCTAAAACCAATATAGACTACAAAAGATAGCAAATGGCCATGCAATGTACGAACAAGAGAACGAAGCCAGTTTCTACCCCTCACAAAGCCAGAGTAAGCAAAGGAGTGTGCCACGGTCATAAACACAAGTGCCTGAGCCTGGCCTGGAATTCCTGTAACCCAGTATTCCAGCAGAGGCAAGGAGGCTCCAGAATTCATCCTTTGGTATTCCCTGGGCTCAAAGCTAAACCAGGCTATCATAGTATTTACACTTACTGCTCTTGCACAGGACCTATGTCTTATTCCCAGCACCCCTATCAGGCAACTCACAGCCTCCTACAACTCTAGCTCTGGGATATCTGATGGTTCCATGGGCACCTGCACTTATGTGCACATAACCACACAAAGACAAGCACACACATAATTAAAAAATAATAAAGAAAAATCTTTACAAAAAGATATGGAGAAAATTTAATGTACATTAAAGTGAAAGAAATCAACCCTATTAGTTTACACTATATTGTAAGCCTGTGATCCCAGCACTGGGGAGGTATCAGGAGTTCAAGGTCACCCTTAGCTACACAGCAAAGTTCAATATCAGACTGGGTTACACTGAGCCTGTCTCAAACAGACAGAATTTCTAGCTGATGGTTTGAAGGTTTGATAGATGCTTGCTTTCTGCAAGTTATTCTGACATTTTGAAAACAATATAAAGCCTAAAATTTATATTTCTGAGAAAGAGAGCCTTTGTATATTTCAAAGTCATCTCTGATATATATATATAACACACTGTACTCTAAAATACACACACAGCTTAAAGAAGCTCTCAGGATATAGACAGAAAAAAAAAGTCCACCACTGTTTTGAGGGATGAGTCCAAAAATTTCCCACTTCAAACAAGCTAGTAAGGAAGCCAAGGTAGGAATCTTGCTGTAGGCCAGGAATTTGCAGCCACTGCAGGTAACAGAGTAAAACCCTGTCTCCTTTAAGGGGAGGTGCTGAAGACTAAAGATGTATAGTGCAGCGGTAAAACACTTGCCTAGCAAATATAAGGTTTTCTCCTAAGCCCTAGAAAAACAACAGGAATCAATCAAACAACCAAACCCCCCAAACTACCCAATTTCTTGTTTGTTCCTTTATAAAACATTTTTTTAAGATTGCCAACTATGGTCTGCATTGGATTAACTGGGCTGCGCTGCAGCTCAGTCTCATGAAATTTAACCTATGAAAGAATGAAAAATAACTTACCATATCTTAACCCTGTTTTAAATTAGTTGAATTTATTGAGGCTTTGAAGATGATTTAAAAAATGATTTCTACCCATCTTAAGTGGCCGAGGTCTTTCTGCTGGGGGCATTTTTGGGTGAGTTTTTTAGAACTTGTGCACATTGAGAATCAATGCCTAGAAAGAAGGAACTTGCATTTTGAATCCCAGGTGGTTCTCGGCTCTGATGGGACAAAGCTCCCCTGCCACTGACGAGCTCTCATCCCAACACGAAGTCCTGCTTCCCCAAAGGAGCCCTCTCGCATGCAGATCTGCATGCGGCCACCAGCACCATCCCAACACGAAGTCCTGCTTCCCCAAAGGAGCCCTTTCGCATGCAGACCTGGGTACGGGACAAGCTCAGTCTCAGACAGTCATTTCTCCAGAATTACCTCAGGCTTCAGTTAATAAATAGATAATGTTCACAACCACACAGTCTCGGCATCCAGTCTTCCCTTCGTCCCTTCCGGGTAGAGTAAGGAAACCTCCTGTCTGATAACTCTAGTCTCTGCTAGGGGTGTGGCCAAGGATAGCTAGGCAAGTTAAAATGCTGAGATTTTCAGCTGGGCGTGGCAGTGCATTCCTCTAATCCCGGCACACACGGAGGCAGAGGCAGGAGGATTTCTGTGAGTTCAAGGCCAACCTGGTCTACAAAGTGAGTCCCAGGAAAAAGAAAAATGAACTTTGTGAAATCTTAAGACCAGCAGTAATGTCAGCATTAGGAAACAGGACCTCCCAGAGTTTGAGGCTAGTCTGGACTACGTGGCAGACCTGTCTCAGATCAAAAGCAAACTTTCTCCCTTCGAGACACAATGATTAGAGGGTTATGATATCATCATTGTTTCTTCATACACAGGAATCAAAGCACCATGAATTGTCCTAATTCTTCCTCAATCCCCTCCTTGGAGTCTCAGCATTTGCTCAGGCACCCCAAAATCTACACTGTTTTGTGTGTTTAAGGTGGCTTCCTCCGCCTTCCTTACAGCTCTCCCTACGCTAACACTCACCACGGTTAGTTGTTAAGTCCAACAGACTCTTGCTGTATCTGACCTGACCTGACTTCTCAGCAGCGTTTGTCACTAGAGTATTATTGTGACACGCCTAACTCTTCTCTGGTTCCCAGGACACTGTCTTCCAAATTCTATTTGTTCATTTATTCGCTTTCAAGGAAGCCAAGTCCAGTGTGGAAACTGAGGCTGCAGACTCCTTTCAGGCCCTTGTGAATAGGTAATTATCATTTGGCAGATATAATTAGTATTTTGACGGAGTGAGGATGGGGTGGTAGGGGAACAAACAGGCACATGGCTGTGCACTCTCTCACACACATTTCTTTTAAAGCTCTTGCCTTGCCAGGCGTTGTGGCAAACTCTGTAATCCTGTACTGGTGAGGAAAGACAAGGCAAGGCCAGTATCCACGGTCTCACCCTGCTCTAAGCATTCGCTTTTAAAATCACTTCTACGTCAGAGCTACCATCATCACTCTTTAACGCAACTTCTGTCTGCTCTTCAAGATCGAGTTGAGCTGTCTTGTGAGAAGCCTCCCTCGTTCCTTTCCACCTGCTCTGTCCCATCGCTCCCCAGGCTCCCTGCCCACGCACAGGCCCGTGCCTGGAGGTAGGGCACACCCAAATCACACAGCAGAGGGTCTGGTGCATTCCAGGGCCTTAATCGGGGTAGGACATGAACCAGGGACCGGGATCCCTGTGTTCACAGTCCACACACAGAAGTGACACAACAAAGGCGCTCCCCAAACTACAGTACAGGGAATGGCCGACACCCCAACCACACAGAACACCAGAAAACCGTTATACCCTGGGCTTAGCGACAACCTCCTTCCAAACCCCGCCTCGGAAAGCTAAGTACTACAAGAGGAAAGGAACACACAAAGTGGTCCTTTGGGACCACAAGCTCGCAGCTGGTCAGGACCGAAGGAGGGCAGCTCTCAGCTCGTCCGGGCTGCAGGCGGGCACGCATTCGGTTGGGCAATGGCCTCCAACTGCCCACCCTGCGGCCCAGCGCCCATGGGGGAGGGGAGAGGGGGAAGCCGTTATTCTCACCCAAAGGGCCGCCAGGGGCGCAGCCTAGGACAGAGCGTCCGGAGCAAGGGGAGTACCTCTTAGGAAAGGGGCCTCATCCGATCAGCCTTTCGGTTTGCACTACATGAAGCAGTGCGCGGCAGTCGCTCCTGGTTCCCCACCGGTGGCCGCCAGCTCTGTCCGGATGGCGGCTGTCAGCAGCCGGCCACTGGCGCTTTTATGGGACCCAGCTGCGAGCGGCCTGCTGATTGGCCGGAGCTTGCCACGTGACCAGGCCCCGCGCCTCACACCCTGCGGAGGTGTGAGCCTTGTAACGAGGTGTGAGCCGGGCATGCGGCAGGTGAGGCTCGGGTAGGTTGCCTTTTGCTCCTGACCGCCACACCCCCAAGGAAGTTGCGGCCTCGCAAGTAGAGGGCTGCTTGAGGGGTTTACTGTTTGCTTGTTTGGCCGGTTTAGGTTTTGCATTTATTATTTGTTTATCTGGAGGTGGTCTCAGCCTGGGGTGACCTTGGACTGCTCCTAGGAGGGGCTTAAAGGCGGGCTTGTACTGCTGCATCCAGTTCCAAGGCCTTTATTGTGCTTTTTCAAATGGAGATGGTAGTTGTAGTATGTTTTCATTAATTGCTTACGCGTTTGCCCGTGCAGAGGACAGCCTGCAGGATCAGTGATCAGTTCTCCCCTTCCAACCGGAAAAGTCCCAGGGATAGCGCTCAGGTCATCTCGGGTGTGGCCGGTGCTTTTAATCCCTGAGCCAGTTCCTTCATCCAAAAGGTTTGCTTTTGAAGTCACTTTTTCATTATGGACTAAAAGCGTTCGTGAGTTTAGTCTGACAGCATTTCTGCCCTTTTCTCCAGCCCTCTGCATAGCACCCGTCTCTAGTCTCTGAAGTAGATAATAGATTGCAGCTGTGGCTACACTCGATTTTTTTTTTTTGAAACCGGGTTTCCCTGTGTAGCCCTAGCTATCCAGGAACTTTTTTTTTTCTTTTCTTTTTTGTAGGCCAGGCTGGCCTCGAACTCACAGGGATTCGCCTGCCTGTCTCTTGAAGACTGGGGTTAAGGACATGCACCACCACACCCGGTACTCTTACTGGTTTAAAAGGTCACTTATCAGCCGGGTGGTGGTGGCGCACTCCTTAAATTCCAGCACTTCAGAGGCAGAGGCAGGTGGATCTCTGTGAGTTTGAGGCCAGCATGGTCTATAAGAGCTAGTTCCAGGACAGGCTCCAAAACCAGAGAAACCCTGTCTCCAAAAACCAAAAAAAAAAAAAAACAACAAAAGAACAAACAAAAAAAACCAAAAACACTTATCACAGCTGCACAAGTGATTTAGGATTTTGATTTAGGTATTTTAGCAAATACCTCCTGCCGGCTAGTGGACACTTTAACGTACCTAAGCCTAATGATGTGTTTAGTATAGTAACTTTTTAAAAAAATCTAATTGCAATGTATCCATTTGTTGTTTTGAGACAGGGTCTCACTGCAGTCCTGGGTGACCAGGCTATGTAGACCAGGCTGGAATCAACTCACAGAGATCTTCCTGAGTGCTGGCATTAAAGGTGTGCACCTCAGGCCTGCCTCTGAATTCACCATTCTAGACACACCAAGGAGAAAGGGGGAGGGTCAGAACAGCTGACCGGCCTTGACTTGACAAGAAACACAGCTGAGTGTCCTTAGCTGCTAGGCACTGTGGAGGAGATTCCTCAAGACCAGGTATTCACCGGGAAGCAGCACAGATCACACACAACTGTCAGCTGGGAAGGCTGTTCTCTCCAAAACACTGACAACAGCTTACTTCAGACAGAACTAGAAATCCCTCAATTTTCAAGTAAAATTGTTCAGAGCCCAGAATGGTGGCGCACCCCTTTAATCCCAGTACTCAGGAGGCAGGGCTGTTAGAGCTCTTAAATTCAAGACTAGCCTCATCTCCAGAGTAAGTTCCAGGACAGCCTCACAAACCTCAGACATTGCAGGAAATTATAGAGGATGTCTCGTTGAAACTACTGTAGCGTAGGTTTTCAAGTCCTCAAAAAGGCCTACCCCTTTGAGCCAGAAGGAGAACTATTGTCTGTCTGCTGTGGTGCTACATTTCTGTAATCCCAGCCTGGGCTACAAAAGGTGAGGCCCTGTCTCACGTGGAGAGAGAAAGTATGCACTGAGCTGTCAAGATGGAAAGCGAACAGGAGCATCTGACTGTCTGACCGTCTGAATTCCTGGGGGTTGAGAGTGAGCCTTGCCTCCTGAGTGAATGTGGAAGGACGAGCTTCGGTGACTCGCTTGCTAAGTTCTTTTCTCTCTTTTTTCTTTGTTTCTTGTTTGTTTGAGATAGGGGCTGAGGCCAGGCGGTGGTGGCGGCACGCCTTTAATCCCAGCACTCAGGAGGTAGAGGCAGGCGTATCTCTGTGAGTTCTAGACCAACCTGGTCTACAAGAGCTAGTTCCAGGACAGGCTCCAAAACTACAGAGAAACCCTGTCTCGAAAAAAAAAAAGGGGGGGGGGTTGAGTGTGTAGCCCAGGCTAGCCTTCAGCTATAGCTATTCCTTCCTCAGCCTCTTGAGCACACTGAGGACCACTTGGTGGGGTTCTTTGTTTTTTTGTTTGAGACAGGGTTTCTCTGTATAACTCTGGCTGTCCTGGAACTAGCTCTGGAGATCAGGCTGGCCTCAAACTAATAGAGATCCGCCTGTCTCCACCTCCCGAGTGCTAGGATTAAAGGCGTGTGCCGCCAAGTCCTGGCTTGGTGGGGTTCTTAATTGCCATCTGAAATTCATGATTTAATAATTCCTAACCTCCCTTGGGGTCAGTAATCTACCAATTTTTATCACATTTTAATTTTTAACATAATTTGGGTGTGCATGTGTACATCATGCATGTATTTATGGGCAAGTGTGTGTGCTTCCAGACAAAACCATACAGGTCACTGTAGCATACAAGGTAACATATTTCCATGAAAAGGAATGTGTTCTTAGCCAGGTGGTGGTGCACACGTCTTTAATCCCAGCACTCAGGAGGCAGAGGCAGGCAGATCTCTGTGAGTTTGAGGTCGGCCTGGTCTATAAAGCGAGTTCCAGAACAGCTAAGGCTGTTTCATAGAGAAACCCTGTCTTGAAAAACAAGAGAGAGACATAGCTCAGAGAGAAAGAGACACACTGTTTCCTTAAAAGTTTAAACAGTTTGTTCTTCTGGAGCCATTTCCCCCAGCATCCTCTTAAACTCAGCGGGAGAATTGCTCAGTTATTGGATCACTCCACTACTTAAAACCCACCAGTTGGGTTGTTGAGATGGCTTAGAAGGTAAAGGTGCTTGCTGCCATACTGGAAGACCTTAGCTCCACTCCCGGAACCTACAGGATGGAAGGAAGAAAAACAACTTCCTGTCTTCCGACCTCCGTGCACAAGTACATACACATATGCTTGAAATAAATAAATAAATAAATAAATGTTCAAAAACACGACCCTGTGGCCTGTCTTACACAAAGACCCAATATCAAATCTGAACTCCATGGAGCCACAAAGAGCTGGGTCCCCATCCTCTCTAGGACTCTGCCACTCCTCACCTCACTCCCTGGCTCTGCGATCGCATCAAACATTCCCTACCTCAGGCTTCCTATGGAGAGCTTGTCCCCCAAATATCATCTGAAACGGAGCACGTACCTCTTGCCTGGTCATTTTTGTTTGTTTTGTTTTGATACTGAGTCTCACATGGCCCAGGCTGACCTCTGAGTTATTAGATGGTCTAGCAGGAATTAATTTCTCAGTTTTATGCACTGCTGGGGCTCGGACCAGGGCTTCCTGCACACTAGGAAAACTCTCTAACTGAACTGTTCCCTCCATCACTGGCGAATCTTTTATTCATCTCTTTGTTTTGTTTCCCCTCTGGTATCTGAAGCACAATTAATAAAACTCAGAGAGAGAAATTGGGATTCAACCTGAAGATCCGAAAAGCAAAATAGCCAGCCATGGGCTCTTACCTCAACCGCAGTCCAAAATGGCGATCCTGCCTCCAGGAATCTTAGAATGAGACTGTGTCTGAGAGCTGTCTCCTCCCATTTTATAATCTTCTCTAGTTCTGGGATTGAAGGTGTGTGCCACCCGGTTTCTATGGCAACTAGTGTGGCTACTGGGATTAAAGGTGTGTGTCACCATTGCCTGGTCCATAAAGCTGGCCAGTGTGGCTCTTCTACTTTTCTGATCCCCAGACAAGCTTTATAAAAATACAGTTGTAATGACACACATTTCCCCTTTTATCTAAAATAAAAAGCTATAACTAATAAAAACTATATACAGTAAAAACAATAACTATATATAATATATACAGGCAATAAATACATTAACAATATCTACTCCATTTGCATTTGACAAATTCAGAAAAATTACTCTACATCTATCCTATTTGGTGGGTCCAAAGTCTTGTACCTAATTTACTTTCTATTATAACTTCCATTGCCATCCACTTACCTTCTCTGAAGTAAATTGGTCCTGCCAGGAGCAGACATGTCTCATTGTCATAAAAAAGAACCTAAGTTATTATTATTATTATTTTTGGTTTTTCTAGACAGGGTTTCTCTGTAGCTTTGGAGCCTGTCCTGGAACTAGCTCTTGTAGATCAGGCTAGCCTCAAACTCACAGAGATCCGCCTGCCTCTACCTCCCGAGTGCTGGGATTAAAGGTGTGTGCTACCACCGCCCTGCAAAAGAACTAAGTCATTAAAACATCATAAATGCCATATTCTGTAGATCTCTGAAGTGTTTGAAGATGACCAGTCTATCTAAAATATATCTTTTTTGACCTTGAAAAAATAACTAATGTGACTACAAGTTCGGTTATACCAGGTGATTAACTACTAACCTGCATTTCCTCATCATCCTAAACAGTTGGTAATAATAATTTTTAAGGACTAGAAATTTGCATTACATTGTTAAATGAGGTATATAGGTACAATACCTTGACCAAGAGTAGAAATATATGTATAGTATGTTTAACAAAATTAATCTCAAATTTTTATCATTATACAAAATTTGTATACAATGTACAAAAGTTCAATAGAAAGCATTTAAAACTAATAGTTGCTTTTTAAAAATAGAATCAATAATCTACCTTTTTATCTTATATCTATATCCTCCCTTCTTCTTTTCAGAATAGATTCAGTAATCTACCCTTTTATCCTATCTATAATATCCAAAATCCACTGAGCAACCAAAAACCATCCACTCTACCTCTTGGGAATGTAGGCATTGTAATCTTAAATTTACTGACTGCTGCCTGGGGTGATGGTATCTTTAGGGAATCCTTGAAGGTGGAGGCTACTTGTTCATTTCTGGGCTGCCCAGACCTGAAATAATTACACAGAAACTATATTAATTATAACACTGGTTGGCCAATAGCTTAGGCATATTCCTGGCTAACTCTTATATCTTAAATTAACCCATTTCTATTATTTTGTATTTTACCACGAGGCTTGTGGTTTACAAGAAAGGTTCTGGGGTCTCTCTCTTTGGGGAGCTTCATGGTGTCTCTTTGACTCTGCCTACTCTCTACATCTCTGTTTGGATTTTCTACCTGACTTTACTCTGTTAAAGCATTGGCCAAAAACAACTTCTTTATTAACCAATGGCAATAAAACAGAATCACAGCATACAAAAGGGAATCCCACATCAGATCCTGAAAGAAAAATTTGGGTTAATTGTCAAGTTCTGGGAGAGGTAAATATATCAGTCTATGCAACATGGGACAGTGCAGGGCTTGTCTCAAGTCCAGGCTAGAAGAGTCTGTGAGGGTGGATCATCTCAGCTAGCCACCTCTAAATTGTTCTGAGCAGTTTATAGTCCAAAGTTGACCTTTAAGTGGTGCTATCAGCTGAATGGCATCATATGAACAGGCAGGATCTTTGTTGTGAGGCTCCATCTTCTTCCTGGAAACTTGAAAAATTACTGTAGGAAAATTTATTGTTCACCATAGAAAACTTAAACATTATTCATATCAAAGCAGAAAGTTTGAATTTCAATAGACATATATTCAAAGAAAGGTACTACAGAGGTGAAAATAGGTATGAGGAGAAGTAAAATTTTTGGAAGCAGAGTTTTGATAACCTTAGTACCTAGATTTTATCTTCCTTCTGTCCCACACCAGGTGGCTCTTGATATGAGACAGAAACTCTGAAGTTTTCTTTAACAACATGCTTGGATTTAGAGAATGAGAGCTGCCACACCCACAGCGGTGTCACCTGTGTGACAACAATGCCTCTGGTTCAGAGGACACAGGATGGGGGGGTTTGTGCTGTTCGCGGATAGGCCTCCGGCAGTTCCTTGGCAATCAGCTCAGGTCATTAACTCAAATGGAAGATTGTGTTCTCACCACTGTCATAGATGGTTAGCTGCCTCTGCTATTCTTTCCTGTTTCCTGATAATGTTCTTTGCTGTACTTGGCCAAATGCATAATATTACCAGAGAACCCCTTGATGTTCCTGGGATTGATAATTCTGATTATGATACTAAAACAGTGCTCGAGATGCCTCCAGTGTTTCAAGCCCTTGTGCAAATTCTGGATGATAGCAAAAAGAGAACAGTGAGGGGGTATTATGGATGAGTTACAGCAGCAGGAACTTTTCCTAGAAAAGTAACCTGTTTCCCCCAAGGGTGAAACAGGTTAAGATCCAGATGTTGTTAGGAAACCCCCATTCTGGGAATAAAGAAACTAGGATAAAATCCCTTGCAAGATTGGGCATTCCAACACATAAGGCTCATAGGGTAGTAAAGCTTAGGATAGGGGATAAGTGGTGGGAACCACCCAGGAGTACAACTGAGTCACCAGATGACCCCATTCCATACACAGGAGATATGAGGATGATGGTTATAGATATGTGATATATGAGGGACAAAAGAGGAATTTTATGGATAGGCTTGCTAGATCCCAACCCCCATGGTGTTTGCTGTATAAGAAGGTACAAAAAGTATATTGTATCAGGTGCAGAGAACTAATTAGGCATATTTGGTCACTAGAGGAGATAAAGAAAGGGTTAGAAAAAGGAAGGGCTATGATAGCAATTATGAGACAGAAACTTTCTATTCCTAGATAAGATGAAACCACTTGTCTGAGGTTTATGTTCCCAAGAAGAGTTCCCCTTCTAAGGACGTGTTATGTCTAACACCTTCTCATCGCTGACGTGACTAAAAGAAGCTTTCATACTGTGCCAACTAATGATACATGACCTTCTGGTTTGTTCTTTGAATACTATGTAATGAAAACATGAATTCAGTAAAATTGCAGCAGATCCAAACCACTCTCTTGTGTGTTGTGTCTGTCTGTCATCACCGACCTTGTGCCTTCCTGAGTACCAAGACCCGGCTTCTCCGACGGTCTAAGTGGCTCTCCTGAGCTGGTCCATGGCAGAAAGCAACTGTCCAACTCCAAATCCACCTTTGATTGTTAAGTGACTCATGACTACCATAGTATTGACAAGTAGGGAGCTATGTATGTTTAGGTAGTGAGATTTTACCCTGAGGAGGATATTGGTGTCATAAATCAGATTTCTCTTTGCTTGATGGTTCTTTCTGGATAGCTATCTTTTCTTCTTTAGGCATCTAAATGTCCAAGGACTGTCGACTTTTTGAAGATGGGTATTTTCCTGCAAAGACAAGAACAGAACCCTGCCCCAACCCTTACAAAGTTCCCTTACCATCTGTATGATTGTCACCTCTGTGGATGAGCTGTCATTTCTCTTTATCAAGAGTTTTCTCCTTTTCAAATGGAATATTGATTGATTTGGATAGTATCTATAGTTTTTTCTTCTACTATGGTAACAACCCCTTCCCCAACATAGCACATTTCCTGGTTTCCATTCTGAGGTCAACATGTCCTTGAAATACACCAGCTGGTTTAATTCAGAAGTTTTTTTCTATTATCTAATGTCGCTCTGCAGCTGTCGTTCCTTTCTCATTATCATTAAGAAAATTTAAGGTTAATAAAGCATTATGCAATCTATTTCTAGCAGTCTTTTTTTATACCTTTCTGTTTAATATATCCTTTATAGTTCAATTTAATCTTTCTATAGCTGCCTGTTCTGCAGGATTGTGTGGTATACCTATACTATGCTTTTTGTTATAATAAGCAAAAAACTGTTTCTTAGAGAAATACACTGCAGCATTGTCTGTCTTTCTAGGAAATGTGTGATTAACTAATCAGCCTTTTCTGAATTCAAAGCAGTTGCCCATTGAAAACCTGAATAGGTATCAATGGTGTGGTGTACATATTTTAATTTTCCAACTTCTACAAAATGGAACACATCTATTTGCCAGATTTCATTCATTTGAGTACCCTTCAGGTTACTTCCTGCAGGTGGTAGTGTTTGGTTGTATAAAGAACAAGAAGGACATCTCCTTATAATCTCTTTGGCTTGTTGCTTTGTAATAGAAAAGTCCTTTTATAAACTTTTGTTAGCGACATGTTTTTTTGTGAAATTCTGAGGCCTTTGGCACATTTCCAATCAATAATCGATCACTTTCTGCATTACCTTTTGCTAGAGGACCTGAAAGACCAGTATAGATCAGATGTGTTTTATATATATATATATATATATATATATATATATATATATATATATGTTTTATATATATATATATATATATGGGATAAAGCCTATTCCTGATTATATCTTGAACCTGAATAAATAAGGAAGTCAATTCTGTATCAACTGGTATAAATTCAAGTGGTTTCAATATGCAAAACAACTCTTTCTGCATATTGTGTATCAGTAACTATATTAAGAGGTTCTTTAAAATCCCTTAGCACCATAAGAATAGCATATAATTCTGACTTTTGGACAGAATCATAAGGACTTTGTTCGATTTTACTTAAATCTTCTGGTTTGTAACCTGCCCTTCCTTATTTATTTGCATCAATATAGAATGTAGGGGCTCCAGTTATTGGTGTGTCCCATACAATGTGAGAAAGGATACAATTAGCTCTCTTTATAAGTCAAATTCTCTCACTTTTGAGATAGTTGTTATTAATCTTTCCCAAAAAAATTAGTATAAGTTCTTTGCCAGATTGTCTTCCCATAATTTGTTAATTTCATCATTAGTTAAAGGTACTATAATTTAATTGACAAAGTCTCAATTTTCCTTTTATAATTAATTCAGAGACCTTTTCCACATAAGACTTTAATTTTTGTATGGTAAAAAGAGCCATTCTAAGATAAAATCTTCTATCTGCATTGAAATTCCTGTAAAGGAATGTTTGGAGGGTAATATGACCAGAATGCAGTTAAGATTCAGATTCACAAGATTCATATGTGCTTTCTGCAATTTCTCTTCCATCAAAGTCAATTCTCTCTCAGTTTCAGCTGTTAGTTCCCTGGGACTATTTAAGTCTTTGTCACCATCTAAGGTTTTGTTTAAATTAATCAGGTCATAAGGTTCTATCCCAACAGTGGACCATAACTTGGACATATCACCTAGCAATCTTTGGAAGTCATTCAGAGTCTGCAATGGCTCTCTCCTAATTTGCACTTTTTGTGCTCCAGTTTTCTATAAACCTATTTGATAACCTAGATAACTGATTGAATATCCTCCTTGTATTTTTTTAAGGAGCAGTTTGTAATCCACAATGAGGCAAAACTTTTTTTTACTTCTTCAAACATTCTTTCTAAAGTATTTACATTTGAATCAGATAACAAAATGTCGGCCATATAATGGCAAACTATAGATTCAGGAAATTGCTTATGTATCATTTTCAATGGCTGACTTAACAAAATATTGGCACAGTGTGGGGTTATTTAACATTGCCTTTGGAAGAATCTTTTATTAATTTCTTTTAGCAGTCCAAGACTTATTATAAGTAGATACTGTGAAGGCAAATTTTTCTCTGTCCTTTTCTTGTAAAGGTATAGTGAAGAAACAATATTTTAAACCAATAACTATAAGAAGCTGTCCTTTAGGGAATAGGGAAGGCAAAGGAATTCCAGATTGTAGAAGGCCCATAGGTTGAATTACCTTATTGACAGCTCTTAGATCTGTTACCATTCTCCATTTTCCAGATTTCTTTTTAACAACAAATACAAGAAAATTCCAAGGGCTGGTTGATTCTTCAATATGCTGAGCATCTAGTTGCTCCTGTTCTAGCTGTTCCAAAGCCTTCAATTTCTCTATTGTTAGAGGCCATTGCTTAACCCATACAGGATTTTCTCTCAACCATTTTAAAGTTAGGGTCGTTGGTACCTCTGAGAGTTCATCAGTTGTTGTTCTGTGTTTTTGTACAGACTGCTTTATGGTCTGTTTCTGAGACTACAGGAATGTTTATCTTGGAATTCCATTGTTGTAACAGATCAGAACCCCAAAGATTCAGTTATATTAACCATATATGACTTTAGCCTTCTCTCTCCTTCTGGCCCTATGCATTCAACCCATCTCTTTGTTTTACATGAGATAGGATTCCAGTTCCTAAGAATTGGACAGCTACCTTCTGAGGAGGCCAACTTGGATGCCATGATTCTAGAGTAATAATAGTCACATCTGCACGTTGTCTAATAATTTTTCCATTATAATGTTATTTATTTGTACTCTCAGCATTGGTCTTTGATCATTTATAGAAGTCTGCCAAAATATACATTTTTTATTTTCTGTTGGAATTTTTTATTCCTCCTCCATAGTTATTCTGTCATTCAAAGCAGTACAGTTTTTGATTAAAAGAGATTGGATTTTCTAATTTTCCTGGGAGGCATGTCCTCTACAGTGCCTAGGGATGACTGGACCACATTCAACCTGAATTCTACAAGAAGCTCACCAAGGAGTTTCCTGATGATAACAGGTTGCCTTGTTTATCTCTTTTTACTCTACACTCATTGTTCCTGTCTTGGCCTTTGCTGCATCTTCTGCATAACCCAGAAGGCTGGGACCTTCTGTTTGGTGATTCCCAGAAGAAGCATTATTTCTAGGAATTCCCTGTCTACATTCCCTTCTCAGATGGCCTATTCTACCACAATTAAAGCATTTGGTATTTTGATGTCTCTTCATACCTTTGGAAATTGCTTCTCGTACCCAAGCCTCAATGTAATAGCCAAACACCTCAACATTGGCTGTGTGTAGGATCCATTCGTCCATTTTTTGCTGACCTTACCTTTAAGGGCCCAAGTATATTTTGTGTTCTAAGTTAGTATTTTCAAAACCAATAGACTCAGTGAATACTTGTCTAGCTTCTGGATCTGCTACCACTATTTGTACAGTTTTAGTTAATCTTTGCAAAAAGTCACTAAATGGTTCTCTTGGGCCTTGTATAACCTTAGTATATGATTCAATTATTTTTCCTATTCTTGAACCTTGTCCCAAACATTCAAGGCTGCTGCATGGCATGGGGACAATATGTGTTCATTGTATGCAGCCTGACTATCTGGATCAGCATAAGGGCCCTCACCGAGAATTTGATCTTGGGAGGTCTCAAAACCTCTGACTCTTCCTCTGAAGCTGTGGACCATGATCTAGTGAAGCTGAGACCAGTTAAAGCCAATCATGTGCAGTGACCTTATTTCTTGAAGCCCATGTTTTTTTACCAACTCCCTCACATGTGGTGAATGCATGCCATAACTGCTTGCTTAATATCTTTTAGAACTTTCATACGTATAGGTTCCCATTTACATTCTGTGTATCCTTTTGGGTATTGAGTATTTGCTGGCTTTCCAGAGGTAGTAACAGGATAAGTAGCTAACACTCTTGGTCGGTCATCTCTGACTCTGAGAGGTGCTGGTGATGCTAAATCCTTTGCCTGCGCCTCCTCTCCTTGCTTATCAGTTCTGACCAGTTCCTCAGTCAATTCAAATATTTTATCACTGTCTTTTGTAAAGTTTGGATCTCTTGACCTGTGAATATTTCTAATATTTTGTCAAATCAATCAATTTCTGGTTCTCATTCTGCACATATGAATCCAAGTTTTAAAATTTTTTCCTTTAGTGATGTCTTCTCATCCTTAGAGATTGTTTGGATGGCATATAGATTGCCTTCCAGGAGGGATGTTCTATCTGTTGTCTTATAACTTTTTAACAGATTTTGATTGTCAATTTCAACAGTATGGATCCTTTCAGATAATCTCTCAGTATCCTTTTGTAAGGTTTCATAAGCCATTGACATGAATTAAATTTTGACTCTCATATTATGGTTGTCATTTTCAAGGGTATGAATCCTTTCAGTCAACTTCTGATTACTAGTCTATAAAGTCCATATCATTTCTAAAAGCTTCTCATTCTTGACTCCATTATTAAACTATTTCTTTAAAGATATAATACGAATTATCAAATTGTTGACAGCTATGACTAAGAAGGTTTAAGCCCCAGGTAGAATTCCATCCATAATAGAAACGAAAAGGTTATTAAATCTTGGATGGTGATATTATCTTCAATTATCTTAGGAGTGGTTTACAAGTTGCAAAAAATAATTATAGTTAGCAGATGACTTACCTCTGTTAAAATCCTGGTTTAGCTGAGACTTTCTTTTTTGTTTTGGTTGTTTGAGGCAGGGTTTCTCTGTAGCTTTGGAGCCTGTGCTGGAACTAGCTCTTGTAGACCAGGCTGGCCTCGAACTCACAGAGATCCGCCTGCCTCTGCCTCCCGAGTGCTGGGATTAAAGGCGTGCACCACCACCACCCGGCAAGCTGAGACTTTCAAGGTATAATAATGGTGCGGGTAAGAAAAACCTGTGGATTTTCTAAGCAGAACTCAAAACTAAAACTGAATGTAGTTTTGTCAAAGCGATGCAGGCCAGGGCAGCCGTGAAGCAACTGTACACGTGTCATGACACGTGAAGCATGACACGTGTCATGGAGAGCTGTGGTAGCCATGTGGGAGTCACAGCATGCAGGGCTGGGGGCAAACCATAGGACTGCAGGAGCCATAGGAAGCCTTGTGGGTGCCCCATGGGGTGTCAGCAAGCACAGGCACAGTAGGAGAGGAAGTTAAGCCTGGGCAGATGGGAGCTGGGAGCCCTAGTGCTTCTCCTGAACCCAGGTATCTAGGTTTGGGTTCTGATTCCTAGAGCTGGAATTCCATTCCCAGGCCTGGCCTGGGCTGGTGGCTAAAAAGTCTCAGGCAAATGGCTTTTTCAAAAATCCATTCTCCAAAAAGTTTGGTACCAGTTGAAGCACGATTAATAAAACTCAGAGAGAGGAATTGGGGTTCAACCTGAAGATCCAAAAAGCAAAACAGCCAGCCACTGGCTCTTACCTCTACCTCAGTCTAAAATGGCGATCCTGCCTCCAGGAATCTCAGATGAGACTGTGTCTGAGAGCTGTCTCCTCCCATCCAGTAATCCTCTCTAGGACTGGGATTAAAGGCGTGCACCACCCGGTTTGTATGGCAACTAGTGTGGCTACTGGGATTAAAGGTGTGTGTTAGCCATTGGAGCACTGGACTGAGCTCCCAAGGTCCAGTTGAAGAGTGGAAGGAGTGAGTATATGAGCAAGGAGGTCAAGATCATGAGAGGTTCACCCACTGAGATAATTTGCCTGAGCTAATGGGAGCTCACCAACTCCAACTGGACTGGGAGTGAAAGAGCATGGGATCAAACTAGTCCCTCTGAATGTGGTTGACAGTTGGGGCAGACTGAAGGGCCACTGATAGTGGCACTGGGATTTGTCTCTACTGCAAGTACTGGCTTTGGGGGATCCTATTCTCTTTGGATGTATACCTTGCTCAGCCTAGATGTAGTAGGGAGGGCCTTGGACTTGCCACAGGGCAGGGTGCCTTGTCTTCTCTTAGGATTGGAGGGGGATGGATGGGAGGGTGTGTGGAGGGAGTGGGAATTTGGATTGGTATTTTTTTAAAGTAATAAAATAAAAAAAAAGGTGTGGGCTGGGTGGTGGTGGCACACGCCTTTAATCCCAGCACTCTGGAGGCAGAGGCAGGCAGATCTCTGTAAGTTTGAGACCAGCCTGGTCTACAAGCACTAGTTCCAGGACAGGCTCCAAAGCCACAGAGAAACCCTGTCTCGAAAAACCAAAACCAAACCAAAACAAAACAAAAAAGGTGTGGACCAGTAGATTCATCCGGAGGGAAATTTCATCCAATAGATGGATAGAGTCAGAGACCCACATCCACATCAGAGCAATGGACTGAGCTCCCAAGGTCCAGTTGAAGAGCAGAAGGAGGGAGAAGATGAGCAAGGAAGTCAGGACCGTGAGAGGTTGGTCCACCCACTGAGACAGTGTGCCTGATCTAATGGGAGCTCACCAAATCCAGCTGGACCGGGACTGAATGAACATACGATCAAACCGGACTCTCTGAATGTGGCTACCAATGGGGGCAGACTGAGAAGCCATCGATAATGGCACTGGGACCTATCTCTTCTGCATGTGTTGGCTTTTTGGGAACCTAGTCTATTTGGATGCACACCTTCCTAGGCAGGGATGGAGGGGGGAGGGCCTTGGACTTCCCACAGGGCAGGGTACCCTGCCCCCTCTTAAGGATGGAGAGGGAGGGAGGAGGGCTAGTGGGGGAGCGGTACGGGAATGGGAGAAGGGGAGGAAGTGTAAATTTTTGAATGGAAAAATAAAAAAAATTTTTTTTTTTAAAAAGGGAGTGTGTTAGCACTCGCCTGGCTGTAAGGCTGACCAGTGGGGCTGATTTACTTTCCCGATCCCCAGGTGAGCTTTATTCATTACAACATAATTGAAGTGCCGCCACAGATGTCAACCCCACGAAGAGCAGCACTTTGCTGGGCTCTCTGCTGTATCCAGGTGATAATCACTCTCACGTTCAATGAGTACATACTGGCAGAAAACAGGTTGGACTTCAATGTGATGCTAGACGACTCATAAATTTTAGTTCAAATAAATCACAGTTATGTAATTTATGTGTTCCTTATGCTGGTTTCGCTACTGAATTAAAGATGCAGAAGTCCAGTGTCCCATTAACACTGATGAAAATTGGATACATTGAGAGAGCTATTTGAAATATCCAAAAACATTAACTTTATTCTTCCTTGGTACATATTTCCATGTAACCAGTAGGTGGCAGAATATGCCCGTATTCTTTCCAGGGAGCCTTCCACTCTAACCTTTGGACAGTTAGAGAAATTTCACATTTGAAGAGTACTTTGTAGTAGTATAAGTACTTTGACAAACGATGTCTCAAGTTGCTCCTACAAGCAGGGAAGACAGTTATTAATTTTATTTTTATTTTATTATTTTTATTTTGCTTTTGATTTTTGCGACAGGGTTTCTCTTTGTAACCGCACTGACTGTGCTAGAACTCCCTCTGTAGACCAGGCTGGCCTTGAACTCGGAGACCCGCCTGCCTCTGCCTCCTGGGGCGCTTGGATTAAAGGCGTGCACCACCCAGCTTATCTGTTTGTTTTGTGTTTTAAGTTCACTCCAGAACCAATAACATTGGTTAGCAGTTAGAAGTGGAGTTCTGGTCCACCCTACTGGTTTTCAAATCATTTAATTTACGATGGATTCTGGCACACATCTCTTTTTGAGTGTCCTCTGACTTCCAAACATATTTAGGGGGAAAAGCAGTGTAAGTTTCAAGACCTCTGCATTGCCAGCAGAGGGTCCTTGGGAGCCCCAGGGTGCCAAGACACGTGACTTTGTGTACTGGAGTGCTGTTGGGTGTGTTTTTTCTGTAGAGTGCTGTAAAATTCCTGGGAACTGCACGTGCATCAACCTGCCTTGGAAGGCTCTGAAGGATTCTGAAATGGACTAGCAGAAAAGTCACCTACATGTAAATAAACTGTCATTTCAGTTCATCAAACATTAAGGTTGTCTGAGTTTATTCCATGCAACCAGCAAGGGGCTATTTAATAGTGGTGTTCCACCTGAGATTTGTGCCAATTATGGAATACTTTCCCCTTGAGTTGTTGGCTAAGAGTCTCCTGGAGACCCCCAATACAATACAGGCCATTGTCATTGATCTTGATAGTAATTGAAGTTGATAGTCATTGTCATTGATCTTGATAGTAAGACCCTGTGGTCATTTGAATGTAATTGGCCCCCGTAATCTCAGAGAGTGCCACTATTAGGAGATGTGACTTTGTTGGAGGAACTGTGTCACTGTGGGGGTGGGCTTTGAGGTTTCCTATACTCAGGATACTGCCCAGTGTCTCAGTTGACTTCCTGTTGTCTGCAAGATGTAGGACTCTCAGTTACTACTCCAGCACCACGTCTGCCTGCAAACTGGTGTAGGAGGTCCTTCTGCATTTGTGTTGCTTTCATTGGTTAAATAAAGACGCTGCCTTGGCCTTTTGATAGGGCAGCCCTTAGGTGGGTGGAGCAGACAGAACAGAATGCTGGGAAGAAGGGAAGTGTGGCAGACGCCATGTTTCTCCTGACTGAGAAGGATGCTGGTTAGGAATCTTTCCCGGTAAACCATGACCTCATGGTGACATACAGATTAATAGAAATGGGTTAGATCAAGAGTGAGAGTTGGCCAAGAAGAGGCTAGATATAATGGGCCAGGCAGTGTTTAAATGAATGCAGTTTCTGTGTAATTATTTAGGGTGTAAGCTAGCCGGGCACTGGGATTGCAGCCCGTTCCTCGTACTACAGCAAACCACCATGCTCCCCATGATGATAACGGACTGAACCTCAGAAACTGTAAGCGAAACAACCAATTAAATGTTTTCTTTTCTTTTTTTCTTTTTATTTTTTTGAGACAGGGTTTGGAGCCTGTCCTGGAGCTAGCTCTTGTAGACCAGGCTGGCCTCGAACTCATAGAGATCCGTCTGCCTCTGCCTTCTGAGTGCTGGGATTAAAGGCATGCGCCACCACTGCCTGGCCCAATTAGAAGTTGCCATGATCATAGTCTCCCTTCACAGCAATAGAAACCCAAAGGCAGACCCTATTGCTGAAGATACCACACACTTTGGTCACAGGACTTGGTGAAATCAAGCTGCTACTGACCATGAAGCTTCTTTCCTGCTGGCTAGTGTTCATAGTGCTCAAAGATGCTGTGCAGACTGCTGGGGAAAAAGTCGTGAGCCTACAGTAAATGACCAGGATGACAAGGTATTCTCACAGGTGAGGAGTGACATGGATGTTAATGGATGACCAGCTGTTCTCTGGTCACACTTAAGGCCCAATCCACAGGAGGAAACATGCCTAGCACTGTAAATCTCATCAATAAACCATGGCTGGGAACTCACAGGCCAGGGGTGAGCCTACTACAGTTTTGCTAAAATGCACATAGTATAAAACTGCTCTCTAAATTCTTACCTCTACCCACAGATTAGGGCAGCTCTCAGACCCCATCTGTGAAGTCTTTTTGTGCAGCAGATGGGGGTTAACCCAGAAATTCAAACCTGCCAAAATGCAGAGAAGTGTCAGTGGTATAGTCAGCCGCAAATGGGATGTCTGGGTCACACCCAAGGTTCAGAGACCAATGTGGAAGAAGGGGCAAAAAGATGGCAAGAGCCAGAGATCAGGGGAGACGAGAGTGAAACAATGTCTCTGTCTTCAGATACGAAGTGACCCCTGCAAGAATGAACTTACAGAAGTGTGTAAACAGTCTTTGTCCTGACCACCTGGTCCCAAATAAACACACAAAAGCTTATATTAATTACAAAATGCTCAGCCAGTAGAAGCTCTTACTTTTAAATTAACCTATTTCTCTTAATCTATGTATTGCCACATGGCTCGTGACTTTACCTGTCCTTTAGCCTCTTGCTTTTTGGGTGACTCGCTGGTGTCTGCCCTGACTCTGCCCTCCTTCAACCAAGTCTTCAGTTTGATTGTTCTGCCTAACTTTGTCCTGCCTGGTAATAGACCGATCAGCTTTATTATTAACCAATGAGAGTAATACATATTAACAGCACACAGAAGGATTGTCCCACAGCAGTGCTGTGGTTGCCTGCACAAAATCTGTTGATAAAACCCCTCAACATTCTAATAAGGAGCAGGGAGCCCCCGCTCCTAGCTGAGGAGATTTTGATACTTGATTTCTGCTGGAAGAAGAGTCAGTGTTCTTGAACGCAGTGGCCTCTTTTAGGTTGAGCACCACAGAGCCATGCAGTGAATGGATCCACACCTATGAGTATATGGACGGAGCAAAAGGGAATTGGAGCATTAGTTTGAAAGAAAAGAGGATGTGGCATTGGGAAGGGCTGAGGAGATGGGGGTGGTAGATCTGTGGGAGTTAGGGCAAATACAATAAGAATACATTGTATGCATGTGTGAAATTCTGAAGGATTAATAAAAAATATTACATTAAAAATAAATTTGAGGGGCTGGAGAGATGGCTCAGCGGTTAAGAGCACTGGCTGCTCTTCCAAAGGTCTTGAGTTCAATTCCCAGCAACCCACAGTGACTCACAACCGTATAAAATGTATTCCAGTGCCCTCCTCTTGCCTGCAGTGCAGGCATAAATGCAGACAGAATGCTGTATACATAATAGATAAATAAATAAATCTTAAAGAAGGTTTCTGTGTACACAAATAAATTTAGTCAGATGGAGACGATGATGTATTGAATGACAATAGAGTGCTGTGGGATAAGGCTCCTATACGCTGTAGAGGTTTGTCACCCATATTGGTTTAATAAAATGCTGATTGGCCAGTAGCCAGGCAGGAAGTATAGGTGGGGTGACCAGACTAGGAGAATTTGGGGAAGAGGAAAGGCAGAGATGCAGTTGCCACCCAGATGCAGAGGAAACAAGATGAAAATGCCTCGCTGAGAAAAAGTACCAAACCACATGGCTAAACATAGACAAGAATTATAGGTTAATTTAAGTTGTAATAGCTATTTAATAATAAACCTGAGCTAATAGGCCAAACAGTTTATATTTAATATAAACCTCTGTGTGTTTCTTTGGGATTGAACAGCTGCAGAACTGGGGAGGAGAGAAACTTCCATTTGCAATGGAGAAAAATCCTGTTACTACAAATGGATAGTTTATTTTAAAAGAAAAGAAATTCGATTCGCTGAAGCTCCACATTATCCGTGCTGCTTTGGAGCTATACAGGAGTGGGGAAGAGAGTCCTGAGCTTCAGAGGCTGAACTCTTGGGTGTGGCCACACTTACTGGCGGGTCGACCCTCAACTGCAATTAAGCCTTGTTGAGCCGCACTGTGAAATGAGCGTGGTAACACCTGCTGCACAGAGCCGGCCAGGAGAGGAGACGAGACAGTGATTATGGCAGATAGGCAGAAATGAAAATGTCTGGTTGCAAGGTGATTGCTACTGTTTCGGGGTGTGGTGGTGAGTGCTGGGACGTGGGGCTTTTAAACAACTGGGCTATTCTTGTCAGATATTCACATGGAGTAGCTTTGCCTTGTATTCCTGAACCCCAGACTTCTTGACGAGGAAAGCAAATGAAGATATCAACACATTATTTATTAGGGGTTTGTTGTTTGCCTCTTTGGTTTTTTGGAGCTGTAGATCGTACTCAGTGCCTGGCATCACACAGTGAACCTCTCCAGCCTTGACTGTGCACACTTGGGGCCTATAACCACACAGTGAACCTCTCCAGCCCTGACTGAGCACACTCAGGGCCTGGCACCACACAGTGAATCACTCTGGCCCTGACTGTGCACACTCGGGGCCTGGCACCACACAGTGAACTACTTTGGCCCTGACTGAGCACTTTCTAAATACCAAACGCTATTTCCATTTCCTTATATAATAACTAAATCTTTTTTCTGGGCTTGAACTCACTATGTAACTGAGTATGCTCTTGAACTTATGATCCATCGTGCTAATTTTACAGGTATGCTGGTTGTTTTCTGTCAACCTGACACAAGCTCGGGTCATTTGGGAAGAGAATGTAAACAGACGTTTCTCTTGTGCCCTCCTGTTCCCAAATACCTGCCGGCCACTTCCAAAATAATTGGCTTGGAGGCTTAATGTTACTTATAAATGCTCTGCCAATAGCTCGGGCTTGTTACTAGTTAACTCGTCCACTTAAATTAACCCCTATTCAACTGACGCTTTGCCACGCGGTCATAACTTCATTAGCATAGCACCTTCGTCTGCTCTCTCTGCATCTGGCTGGTGGCTGCTCTGACTCCAACCTCCCTCTTTCCAGAATTCCTAGTCCGGTCGCCCCGCCTATACTTTCTGCCTGGCTACTGGCCAATCAGTGTGTTATTTAGCAAACTCCAGCCACAAATCTTTACAGTGTACAAGAGGACCTCAATCGAGAAGCTGACCTTGTAGGCAAGTCTGTGGAGCATTCTCTTGATTAATGATTCACATGGGAGGGTCTGACCCACTGTGGGTAGTATCACCCTGGGTAGGCAGTCCTGTGTTGTGTAAAAGTGCAGGCTGAGCAATGCATACTCTTACTATGCAGAGTGGGCCAGGAAGCAGCTGTCCTCTATTGCAGTGGTTTCCAACCTCCGGATGCCACGACCCTTTAACACAGTTCCTCATGTTGTGGTGGCCACAAACCATCAGGTTATCTTTGTTGCTACTCCCTAGGTGTAATTTTGCTGCTGTTATGAATTGTAATGTAAATACCTGATTTGCATGATGTTGTGATGCACAGGTTGAGAGGCCCTGGGCTACAACCTCTATGTCAATTCCAGCCTCCAGGTTTTTGCCTGAATTCCCTCAGTGATGAACTGTGGTTGGAGTACGCAAGTCAAACAAACATTTTCCCTCCTATGTTGTTTTTGGTTATAGTCTAACACAGCAATTGAAAACAAATTAAGACACCAGTTATTGGCCAGCATGGGACAGTTTCGGGTGCTGGAGATTGAACCCAGAGCTTCCCGCATGACAGGTGAATACTCTGTTAACTGAGCTATACCCTCAACCTCAACTAATGTAATCCTCATGCTCATGTATGAAATCTGTTTGTGGAAATTGATTGATCATTACAATTTTAACACTTGGGTCCTGACTCTGACTCCCAAGATGACACCCCTCCAAAACTGAAGGAAGAGTGATTATGCCGAAAAGGGCCATGGCCATGTGCTGCTTTACTAGCTGCACAAAGTCCACCTCGTAAGTGCACAAGCACCAGGTCATTGCCAACAGACAGTGGTGGTACACATCTGTGAGTTCAAGGCCAGCCTGGTCTAAAAGTCAGTTACAGGACAGTCAGGTGCTGTGGGATAATGGTCTTGTACTTTGTAAAGATTTTCCACTTGTATTTTAATAAAACACTGATTGGCCAGTAGCCAGGCAGGAAGTATAGGCAGGGCAACCAGAACAGGAGAATTCTGGGAAAAGGAAAGATGCAGTTTGTAGTAGTCACCCAGACGCAGAGGAAGCAAGCTGAGAATGCCTCACTGATAAAGGCACCAAAGCCACGTGGCTGACATAGACAAGAATTATGGGCTAATTTAAGATGTAAGAGTTAATAAGAAGCCTGAGCTAATAGGCCAACCAGTTTATAATGTAGGCCTCTGTGTGTTTCTTTGGGACTGAACAGCTGCAGGACCAGGCTGGATAGAAACCTCAGTTAACAGCCAGGGTTACACAGAGAAAACCTGTCTTGAAAAAACCAATAAATAAATAAATAAAACAATACCATTAGAAGAAGTGTAGGAGGAGGACAGGAGACCATTCATCCCAAGAGGTGTTTGAAGCTCTCCTGGGCCTAGCAGGCATTATCAGAGGTGTCTGAGCAGCCGTGACTATTTGCAAGACTCTCAAGGTTGAGTCTGCTGTGTAAACAGAGGCAGTGCTTTCAGTCCCAAATAATCACATGGAAACTTATATTAACTACAAACTGTTTGGCCAATAGTTCAGCCTTATTACTGACTAGCTCTTACATCTAAATCAACCCATTTCTATTCATCTTTGTATTGCCCTGTGGCTGTGGCTTTTACCGGTCTGCTGCCATCTCTGGTGGATGCTTGAGTCTCTTTTCACTCTGTTCTCCTTATCTGAGTTCCCAGCTTGATTGTTCTGCCTAACCCTATCCTGGGTGACTATTGGTCAAACTGCTTTTATTATTTATCAGTGGGGAACCATACATATTCACAGTGTACAGAAACATGCATAGCACTGTTGATCCTTGATGCTCATCCGAGAAGGGCATGGGCAGGATCCATAGACCTCACCTGAGATTCCATCTACTGTGGGCAATTTGTATGCAATTCTGTCCTAGTTGACTATGGCCTTGTGGCTCAGGAGGTGGCTAGTAGACAGAGACTGTGGAAGGGTATGGTGCCCTCATGGGCTCATATTTTTACATGTTTAGTCCCCAGTTGGTGAACTGTTTGGAAAGATTAGGTGTGACCTTGTTGGAGGAGGTTTGTCAGTGGAGGTGAGCTTTGAGGTTTCAAAAGCCCACTCTGGCCTAGTGCTGCTCTCTGTCTGCCTGCCCTGCCCTGCTCTGCCTGCCCGCCCGCCTGCCTGCCTGCCTGCCTGCCAGGATGTAGCTCTCAGCTACTTCTCCAGACCATGCCTACTGTGCTTCCCATCACAATGATGATGGACTAAGCCTCTAAGGTCATAAACCAGCCCCCAGTTAAATGCTTTCTTTTATAAGTGTTGCCTTGGTCATGATGTCTCTCCACAGCCATGGAACAGTGACTAAATCAGCTATCCATCTCCATAGCTATGGGGAAGCCATCATTCATACTAGGGTAAAGACATCTCAGTGGTATGGTTGCTTTGGGATCACCCATGCTTCCGTAAGTAACCCCAACCCCATGCTTTGTAAGTAAGCCCAGTAAACCCACAGGTTCCCCGAGTTGGACTTTGGGGTCTTGCTTTGTCTTGTCCCTGGTGTTCTGCAGGGAGTGGGCAGATATTTGCTTATCTCTTCCCTGGGAGAGAGTTTCACCCACAGAAGTCATGGCAGAAATCCACAAGAGAGTCAGAAGTCCCTAAAGCTGGAGTCATAGCAATGGAGTAGGCACCCGTGAAAAGAAATGACCTGGATAGATGAGACATGCAATCTAAACCCAAGCTCTCCATGACTCACAGATAAACCAGCTGTGAGGGGGCCATCTATAGAGTGTGGGGTTGAGTGGTGACCCTCAAAAGCTCAGTCTCTGTTTCCCAGCACTGGGGTAACAGGCACCTGTCCTTTTCACTTGGCTTCTGGGGGTGCAGCTTCAGGCCTCAAGCTCGTGCTGAGTACTTTACTGATTGAACATCTCCCCAGCTTCCTCTTCTACCTGTTTTGTTTTGTTTTGTTTTTTGAGACAGTCTCACTCTGTAGCCCAGGCTGACCCAGAACTCACTGTGTAGTCTAGGCTAGCCTTGAACTCCTGGTGAACCTTCTACCTCATCCTCCCAAGTATTGGTATGTTACAGGCATGAGCTACCCTGACCAGCTCTGTATGGTACTCTGAAGAACTGTTAATCATGCTGAGTCTGACCCATCCCCCGCCTGGTGAAGGCTCTCTCTTGGAATCTAGGGAGGAGAGTGATGCTTATTGGTTTCTTCTTATGACGGAAAATCGTGTAGGCCCAGGGAGTAATGGAGCCATGTCTTAGTGACCAGCAGGTAGGAGGCCTCTGGGACTGTGGCTTATGAAAGAAGAGAAAGTGCCTTGAATGATGTCTGTCCAAAAGATGACCATGTCCACAGGGCATGCAAACATGCCACACACACCTGCACAATATGCCCTGTTCATCTGAAAATGTTTGGCCTCCCTGAAAGGAAGAGGAGAGAAACTCTATTACTTTAGATTAAAAGGCTGATTAGGCATGGTGACACATACCTTTTATCCTAGCTCCCAGGAGGCAGAGCTCACAGGAGGATCTCTGTGATTTTGAGACCAGTCTGATCTACATAGCAAGTTCCAGGCCAGCCAGAACTACATAGTGAGACCCTGTCTCAACAAACAAACAAACAAACAAGAAGACACCAGACTTCAGCTTGACCAAATTGCTCAGATTTAGGAAAAGTCAGTAACATGCCCCTCGAATGTAGTCTAAGTGTTTCTTCCAAATCTGAAGTCTCCAATTCTTGACTCTCATCCTTGAAGCAAAGACAATATGGTAGACATCTGTTCATTTGTTTGCTTGTGGTTTGGGTTAATTATCTACAAAGAAAAAAATTCACAAAATGTTTCATGTTCTTCTCTTTTAACGGACAAGCCAGGAACTTCTGGGGCTTTGACAGTTTGTCACGTTCCTTTGAAAGTTTTATTAACGGAGATGGAGTATGTTTTTAATCTTTTGCAATATGGTTACCCAAGTTTATTTTCTGTGATTCATTTATGGTTGATCCTACCATATTTTAAGTAAACAAAATCAGCACTTTTTGCCTTATAAAATATATTGAGCTTCATGCAATGGTGATTAATGAACAAATACAGTTTTAAATAATGTTTTTTGTTTCAGAGAGAAACAGTTGTTCAAACAAACTCATGAAAGCTTAGTATCTATGCAGATTTTCATGCAAACATCAGACATTCCACTGCAAACATGTTCCTTTCCAATCAAGCGCTTCTGTGCCTGTGTGTTATATTGCTATATATCTGTGAATGTAGAGCCAGGAGCAGACCACTTCCTTGTGTGTCTCAGGTGATGTTGTGAGTCGGCAATTGTTATTTCAAACAAGTAACCAGAGAAATTCCAAAAAGAAAAGCATTTAAGAGAAACCACCAACACTTCCTACTTTGTCCTTGATTATAATTGTTTTGTTATTCATGTTTTTGGGTTTTTTTCCACCCCCCCCCCCGCAAACCTGCCATTCACAGTTTACAGACTCACTGTTGAAGTTCTACTGAAGGTGTTTGGAGCATAAATGTCTACTTATTAGTAGTTGCCTGAATTAAGAACAGTGTTGTTCTTAATGATGAGTGTATAAGAAGTGCATATTTTGAACAAAATAGAATTTGTAGTTCAACAGTTTTAAGCTAGAGAGTTTTAGTGAAATGCCCGAGCAGAGGCTATTACAGCAAAAATAAAGGCCAAAGCGTGTCCATTTTATGTCGGCTTGACACAAGCTAGAGTCATCTGAGGAGAGGAAACCTCTGTTGAGATCCAGCTGCAGGCAAACCTATAGAGCAATCGTTCTTAGCCTGTGGGTTGAGATTTCTTTGGGAATCATATATCTTGCATATCATAACAGCGGCAAATTTATAGTTATGAAGCAGTAACAAAATGATCTTATGGTTGGGGGTCACCACAACATGAGGAACTGTATTCAAGGGTCGCTGCTTTAGGAAGGTTGAGAACCACTGCTGTAGAGCATTTTCCTAATTAGTGATTGATGGGGAGGGCCCAGCCCATTGTGGGTGAGACCATTCCTGGCCTGTTGGTCCTGGATTCTATAAGAAAGCAGACTGAGCAAGCCATGGGGAATAAGCCAGTCAGCAGCACCCTCCATGGCCTCTGCATCAGCTCCTGTCTCCAGTTCCTGTCTTGACTTCCTTCTACAATGAATAGTGCTATGGATGTGTTTGCCCTTTCTCCCCTACTTGCTTTTGGTCATGCTATTTTATCAAATAGTGGTAGCCCTAACCGAGATAAGACTTTTGGTTGAAATATATAGTATTCTTTTTATCACAGCCTAGAATTTAGTATTTAGACCAGGCTAAGTGTAAACATACAGAGATCAGTCTGCTTTGCTCCAGCAGTGATGTCGCTTTTTAAATAAAGTTTATTTTTAGTTGCTTTTATCATATAGATTTTTCTATCCTTATTGTTAAATTGGTACTATAAATTTTACATGATAAGCTTACAAGACAAAATTTTAAAAGTACTTTAACAGATCTCAACTCTATTAGTGACTTATCAGGTTTTAGAGAGATACAGATCCTCAGGCCTACTAGCCTTTAAGGAGTTGAAAAGAATGTCTAGCAACAGAAAACTAACTTCTTTATACCAAAGGATCTGGCACAGAAGTCTCAGAAAATGCCAGGAAGGATCATCTTCATCATTCATTTCTTCTAGTTCTGTAGTGCTAGGATGGGACTCAGGCCTTCAAGCTGGACAATTGTTCGACTGCTGAACTACACACTTTCCAACCATCGTTTAGTAACTAACAGAGCAACTACTTAAGTGCCTCCACACTGCTCAAGGTTTTGAGAAGACAGAAGTAAACTAGGGGATCAAAATCTCACCCATAGGAAATGTCTGTCAGATAGATAATGTGAAACAGCTACCATTTAAACACACCTATTTTCATTTTTTATTTATTTTTATTTTGTTTTGCTTTGTTTTAAATCAGGGCCCTACTTTGTGGCTGTCAGACTCGCGTGCCCCTGCCTCCGTCTCCCCCGTGCTGAGGCTGCAGGAATGTGCCTCCGCCACGCCTAGTGTAACCACGCCTAGTGTGACTACGCCTAGTGTGACCACGTCTTTCTTTATTCTGTTTCTAATGCTGAGGGTGTAGCTGCTGGTTAGAGGCCCGTGCTCAGCTGGTGCAGGGCCCAGCCACGCTATGGGAGTCTCATGTCTTTGCTATGGATTTCTAAGAAAGCCATGGAAGAAACGCTATACCACAATTTGTTATTTTTCTGAATCTAAGAAAGTGTGACAATGCATCCTATTAGCTCATTTAAAGTTTATCATGTTAAATGGTTACTTTCCCCAAGGATAAAAGTTTATATCGCTCTTACTAAATTATGATTTATTTATACATGATAGAGGAGACTCAAATAGTTTAAGGCTACCAAGGTAAGTTACTGGCTGAGCTGGTAATAGAATTTTATGTCTATCTGCGATACTTTGGTCTTATTAACTTTTTATTTTAAATTCAGCTGAGTAGCAGCTTGGTTGTCATCCTAGCACTGGAGAACTGGAGGCAAGAGACTTCAAGGTCATTCTGGGCTGAAATAGGGTTTGAACCTAGGATACCACTAGAATTCTAAGTCTGATATTATTTTATGTGTATGAGTGTTTTCTTTGCGTGTATGTACGCCATTTGCATGAGTGGTACTCTCAAAGGCCAGAAGAGGGTGTTGGGTCCCTTGGCACTGGAGTTACCCATGGTTGTGAGCTGCCATGTGGATGCTGGGAATTGAACCTGGACCCTCTGGAAGAGCAGACCTCTTAACCTCTGAGCCATCCTTTAGCCCCCTAAGCTAAACTAGAGATGGTGGGATGTAAGATCCCAGAATTATAAACCATTTTCTCAACAAGTGTCGCCAGGAAGAGGTGATAGTACCAATGACACCAGTGACATTTCTTTCTTAGGAAACTTAACTGAGTAGTGAGAAGGGCTGGGGACACTGCTGCCCTGGGACAACACTCACAAGTATTTGCCAACGTATTAGCTAATGATTGTATTTGAGGCCTTCTCAATGAGATTTTACATCTAGTGTTACAAGGATTGGAATTTGGGATACATCATCGTTGGGAAGTCATCCTCAGAAGGTACAACTAATATGTGAGTATACGTGGTGTGTTTGTGTCTGTGAATGCGTGTGTACCCATGTGTGCATGCATGCAAGTATATTTGTTTCTTTTGCAGAGGGGGTGACCTCGCAGCATTTCTAACTTTTTCTCTGCACGGTTCTCTATTCGGATTGTGTGCCCACATGTATTCAGTTCAAAGAATTAAAATAAATTAAGTTGCCTTATGGAATTTATGTAAATATTTTTCTTGTTTTCCTGCCTGATCATAAGCTCGCCTTCACTCCTGGGTCTGGAATGTAACCAGTTTGAAGAATGAGAACATGTTTGCAGAGTACAGTGAGGTCGTAGCAAGAGCCCTTGCACTCAGCAGCGCTGGCGGCCCCCACTCGTCTGCCGAAAGATGTCATCTAAGCATTGAAACGAAGCGACACACACACGGGATTTCCTTTTCGCATTTCTTAATATTCCAAATAAGGTACTTTTTGCAAATGTGATTCTGTTTCCTTTAGAAAAATTGACTCAGCCAATAATAGCTATCTGCTATTGCAACCAATGCTTTCACCTTCCTTTTATTATATTGTATTTATTTTCATTATGGAAAGTTATTATAATGTTAACTTTTGGTTTGGTTTTAAATTGGCAAAGGTTTGAACTCTCAAACTCTTATTTACTAATTGAACAACTTAGCTTTTTAACTTGGAGGACATTTTCCCCTTGCTGTTTTTTCCTGTGCTTGTATATGGCTGCTATCGTCTGTGCCAATGCCGGCTGAGCTGCTTGGGAGTTGGATGCAGAGCACATGAGGATCACTCTATTTTATTTATTTGCAGATGTTCGCCACATGTGGAGCTTAGTTAGCATGGAGAATAATCATGAGTACAGAATGCTGTACCCCAATTCTCTCCTGAGACATTTTTTATGTTGGTTTCATGAAATGGCCATGTGTTTTAACAGATGCCACTCTGGCCATGCTCAAGTCCTGTGGCAGCCGACACAAACCAGCTCCCGCCCTTCCCTGATCATCTGCTGACCGTCTCTGCCGGGCCACGATGGCACTAGAGTGCTTGCCTACGGTGCAGGAAGCCCTGGCTTCTACTCTGATGGTGCATGTTGATCCCAGCCACACTGGAAGTGTGAAGCCACACTGGGATTGCAAAACAAACAAAAGAAACAATCTGGAAAGGAAAATAGAAAAGAAAAATCAGAGAACGAATAAATAAACAAATCATCCATATTTTTGAGGGGATCCTTGCCCTCCCTTGTACTCTGAACTAATCAGTGCCTCAGGTTTGCTTTCTAAGACTCGCCGTTACAGGGAAGGGAAGGCATTGTGAGACTGGGGAGACGGACCTGCTTTGCAAGCGTGAGGACCTGGAGTTTGGATCCCTAATGCCACACACAAAGCCTGGTGCAGCAGAGAGAGCTCTTTACTGTCCCAGGGCTGGGGAAAAAGAGATGGGTGTACACATGGCATTTATTAGTCAGCCATTCAAGTCAACGGTGAGCTTCTGGAAGAGATGGGTGTGCACCTGGCGTTTATTGGCCAGCCGTTAAGTCAACGGTGAGCTTTAGGAAGATGCCTCAGAGCCCACCAAGCCTGACAACCTGGTAAGGGACCAACATTGTAGAAGCAGAGAATCAACTCTCTCTCTCTCTCTCTCTCTCTCTCACACACACACACACACACACACACACACAGAGTAAAAGCAAATGACCTGGAGCTTAGGATACCCTAACTTTCCAATCCATAGTGTTGGGATTATAGGCATTTGCTCCCATGACTACTTCAAATGTTGTTTTGAAGTTAGAAAGAAACTCAGGCAAGTGTCAAAATCTAAGCATGTCTGTGAATGTTCAAGTCTGTGCTTTTAACCATTGAACATTCTAAGTCTCTATTATGTGTTCCTGACTCTGACAGTCACACATGTTAGATTGATTCATTATATTTACCAGCCATATTTAATGATAATTTCATAAAAATTCATTCAACTATCAAATTTTCAAAATATTTTGGAGAAAAATGTTGCTTGCATGTACCACAAGCTGGATACAAGCATTTTTAGTATGTCTGGTAGTCTTAATTCAAAACTCCTCTTTTTTTTGTCATGTGTCTGTGGTGTGTATGTGTGTGGGGGGAAAGGGATGTGGGAAATGTGCAAGCATACCTGCTTGTGTGTGCGTGTTCTTGGGAGACCCGAGGTTGAGACCAACAATCTTCTTTGATTGTTCTTCCACCTTATCCTTCTGAAACAGTCCTCACAATCGAATCCAGAGCTGGCTGATATGCCTGGTCTCCACAGCCACCTTGCCCTGGGATCCCCTCTCCATCTTCAGGAATCAAGAGCTAGACCAGCAGATGGGGGTCCCACCGGCATGCTCTGAACGCCAGTCACTGCTTACTAGGCCAGTGTTTTGACCTCTGCGACACTGCCCTGACCCAAAAACTCTTATAATTTTCCATGCAAAACAATGTATTGAATTTTAAATTCTTTCCTGTAGAGGTCCAGGATAGCAAGAAAAAGAGGAGATGTGAAAGAGGGGAAGGAAAGGGAGAGGAGATGGGGAGGGGAAAGAAGAAGAGGAGGAAAGAGTCAGGGTGGGGGAGGAGACTGAAGGGCTAGCTGGCTGCTTGCCAACTCTGGATTCCTGCTTCTTCCCCAAGTGCAGGGCCTCTGGGTGGCAATGGAGCCTTGGAAGGCCTGTGGGAACGGCTTGCCCCGGGCTCTACCCCAGGACCTTCTTCTCTCAGGCCAGGCCTCTGACCCCATCCTCCGGGTGTGTGACAGTTTTCATGTCAGCCTTTCACAGCTGGATGCAGTGTTGGGATGCTCACTTGCATGAACCTCTCCCAGGGCCTTGAAAGATGTGGAAAAAATTATTTTGAAAATATTGTTTCAAATATAACCTTGGCCCTTAGTGAAGGAGTGAGAAGTAGAGATTTAGAGAGAAATCACTCAGCTATGAATTTTACCTATTTATTAAATATATGTCTTTGGAAAAATTGTTTCTACTTCAGTTTTTCAATATACATGTATTTTGAGACAGGATCTTATGCAGGCTTGGCGTAAACTTGCTACGCAGCTTTGGATGACCTTGAACTTCTGACCCTCCTGAGTTTGAATTATAGATGTATGACACCATGATTTATGCGGTGCCGGGGATCAAACCCAGGGTTTTCTGCATACGAGGCAAGCACTCTACCAACTGAGCTATATCTCCAACTCGTCGCAATGGTATTTATTTAGTTCCTAAGAATACAGGGATGATTCAACCAGACCATAGGATTGCTTGTGCTTTGTAAATTTGAAAGCACTGAAGTTATTATAAAACTAAAATATCTGCCGGGTGGTGGTGGCACACGACTTTAATCCCAGCACTCGGTGGGGGGCGGGCAGAGGCAGGCGGATCTCTGTGAGTTCGAGGCCAGCCTGGTCTACAGAGTGAGTTCCAGAACAGGCTCCAAAGCTACAGAGAAACTCTGTCTCGGAAAAAAAAAATCCTAATATTGATGATAAAACCCCCTGGAGATGTTTTAGTATCAGCGAGCAACTCTGATATGTTTATAGTTATAAACTTTTGGGAGCAGCCGAAGAGCGATAACTTGAATAAACTATGTCACATTTGTGGTATTCAAATGTGCAACACTAACATATGGTTGAGTGAAAACAGATGTAGATTTGCAGTCTTTTGTTTTCCTTTCTTGTTTGTTCCATCAGGGCTTCCAGGCAGCCTGAATAGTCCTGGCTGCTCGGCGCTCCCTGTGGCCAGCAGGCTGGCCCTGATCCTCAGGCTTCTGCATCCTTCGTTGTGTCCACCCCATGCCCACCTGTGTCCACCCCATGCCCACCTGTGTCCACCCCATGCCCACCTGTGTCCACCCCATGCCCACCTGTGTCCACCCCTATGCCCACCCAGTCCACGTAACCTCAGTCACAAGAATGATTCGGGAACACGAAAAGATGGCCTTGCGTCTTTCTGGCACTGTGGTACAGCTTGGTAAGTGTAAACCCGAGACACTGAGTAGACGTGAGGTGATCTGTCACACCCTCTGGTCTCCAGGGTTGATCCTCTTGGTGCGGCTGGGCTAGGCAGCTGTCCCCTTCCTCCCTGCTCTGTGTGCGCCCACAAAGCTGTGCTCAGACAAAGAGGAGGGCCTTCTCCGGCAGACAGGACCGCTCTCAGCCAGGGCACACCGGCCGCTGGGCTCCCGCACTGGAAACAATCTGCTCTCACTCTGCTTAAAGACCTTTTCTTTAAATTGCGTTTATTGTGGGTGCTTGTGTGTGTGAGTGTGCACACACACATGCCATGGCTCATGTGAAGTTTAAGAAAGACATTTTAATACAGGCCTGAGTAAGGGCGAGAAAATAGGCATTCAGAAGAAAGCAAGAGTCGGAGAGCAAGGGCTAGGCGTCTCCAGGACAGTCAAGGTCAGTACGCTGCACACAGTGTGGCCACAGGCTCCTGAAGGGACAGTCATGGAGAATTCTTCATCTTTACAAAAGAAGGAAGTTTTGCTACATTACCATAGTGTGGGTGAACCAAGGACATTATGCTAAATGAAAAAGTTCCAGCTACCAAACCATTATTTGTGATTCCATCTACATGAGGTAAGTATCTAAAGCAGACAAGCACACACACACATGCACGCATGCACACACACACACACACACACACGCATGCATGCACCCGTGCACGCCCTCATGCACAGAAATGGAATGGGATTACCAAGGGTCAGAAGGAAGGAGAAGATAGAGAGTTGTTCCTGCTCTTGTTTCAGTTTTAAAAGACTCTGGACAAGAAACCTACTTATGATAATGCAAATACAATAAATACTACAGAACTTTATATTTTAGAATATAGAGACAGGGTATTATGTAGTCCAGGCTAGCCTCGAACTCAGGTTAGCCTTGGACTCCTGATACTCCAACCTCCTTCTCTCAAGTACTGGATTATAGTTTATACTGTGCTTGGCTTCAAGACAGTTAAATTGTGATAAATTTCATTCTGTGTTTATTTTTAAATAACACTTAAAAATTATATAAAAATATTATTTCTGTTCAAGTTGTATTTATTGCTAGACATTTTAAACTTTTTAAAAAAGTGTTTGAAAAGTAGGTAACATAGGAAAAAACAAACATAACTCAGAAGCACTCTTGTGTAAATAGATGTAAACCATAGAGGGCCAGCGAGGGAATGCAGCCGAGAATCCGAGCGCCACTCCTGAAACTCATATCAAGTGGGAGGAGAGAACAGACTCCACAAAGTTATCCTCCTACCCCAACACTCACCGTGCAATGGCGTGAACAGCACCCCCATCATAGTACACACTAATAATAAATTAGAAAAAATTTAAAAGCCCCAAAATACTGACAATGTGCTAAGAAAGGATGAAGTGCCTCAGTGGACACAGACTTGTGGGACGGCTCAGCAAGTGGCTGCGCTTGCTGGGACCCACGCAGCAAAAGACGTCCTCTGACTTCCGCATCTGTGCCATGGCCTGTGTGGAGCAAAATAATGTAATAACACCACTAAAAAATAATAACAAAATAAAAGCACTCGAAAGGGCTTAAACTTGTGGCACCTGGTCATCAAGTCGACCGAACTTTCACCATGGTGTGTAGTGAGCCGACTTTAAGATGTCCAGCTTTAGGTGGACAGAAACCGAGGACGGGACTCTCCATCCACATCAGTCCCTTGAAGCAGACACCACAGGCGGCAGGCCCACCCTGAGCCCCTGTCATTCCCAGCCGAGGGACAGGGAGCTGTGTCCGTCCTTAGCGAGGAGGATGTCTCTTCATCCAGACAGGACGCTGTGGGAAATGCTCAGCTGACCCCACGTGTGGCACCACAGAAGGGTGTGTTCTGTGGCCCCGGGAACTCCCCCAGAGGACTCTTGACCAAGATTGCAGAAAACATTCCTGGACTCTGCTGGTTAGAGGGATTTCTCAATAGCAGTGGTGGCAGCTCAGAGGTAGTTGGTGAGGAGCTTCTGCACTTTGGGTCACCGAGCGGGACAACTGAGACAGAGCAAGTACAGCTCAGGGCGGCGGCAGCGCTCGTTAGCCACGTAGCAGTTCTCAGAGTGATAGATCTGGAGGACAATCACTGTCCATGTGGTCAGCCTCGCAATGTCCTCTTGGCCCTCTGAGGGAAACAGGGCTTGGCCGCAGGCTGTACACGCAGAGGCGTGATTTCTTCTACATCGAGTGACCATACGCACAGTTCCTCAGCTGCTTGCAGAAACCCTGAAAAAATGACCATCACAGCGGACAGAACTGCGGACATCAGAATGCCTCCAGCTTGGTTTGCCCTAGAAGCCGTAGAGAAGGGTCTGGACCCTATCTGGGACCCCGGCAGCGAATGTCCCCTCTGGTACCTGCTCCTGGGCATTGCACAGGGCATGCAAACATCGATCTAGAGCCGTCGTCGCCATAACTGGATTTTCAGGGACACCCAAAACTCCCGAGCGCTGGGATTACAGGTGTTTACCATCACACTGGGGTTCGGGACCAGCCACTCAGATATCCCCAAATACAGTAAGGTAAGGACGGGTTGTGGTCAGAGTTGTAATCAGTTTCCTATCATTATTTTTTAAAAACATGGAATCCTTCACGAGTTTGCCTGTCATCCTTGTGCAGAGGCCGTGCTAATATTCTCTGGATTGTTCTGGTTTTAGTCTGTGATGTTCAAGTGGGCATTCTCATCAGTTTGGAAGGGTTAAATCCACGGCTGTTTGAAGGCAACATTCTGGAACTTTATTCTGTAGGCATGGTCACCAACACAGTAATCATTCCTTGAATAAAATGGATTGTTTAAATCAAATAATCACATGCATAGCGTTTTATCAGAACTTCCTAAACCATGTTCTATGGAATATTAGTTGTAAAAATTTTACATTTTAAAAAAGTATTTGAAAGTCAGAAAGTGCAGAAGATACAGGGCTTCTGTATGGCAGAGTTTGTGGTCCAGGCTGATGGACCTCAGCATCAGCAGGGCGGAGGTGAGAGGGCTACACAGTGAGTTCGAGGCCAATGTGAGGACACAGACTGAGATGCTATCTTAAAAAAATAAAGGAAAGAAATGAGAGCTGAGTATGTCGGCACAGACCTATAGTTCCAGCTGTTCAGAAGTCTGGGATAGGAGATCACTCGAGGCCAGGAGTTCAAGGCTAGCCTGGGCCACACAACAAGACCTAAAAGAGAAGTTTAATTTTTTTATACAAAAGAAAGTTGAATGATATTTTTTTACTCTGTAATTTCTCAAAGGCTTTATTATGCTCATGTTATTATAGATAAAAACATTAATATTACTTTTAAAGTATTTATTTTCATCATTAGTGTGCAGTGGCACACAGAGGCAGTCAGAGCACAGCTTTTAGGAGCTGATTCTTACCTTTCACTGTGAGTCCTAGGGACTGAACTCCCTTTGTCCAGGCTTGTACAACAGGTGCCTTTACTTCCACCAACATTTAATATTTATGATTAATATTTAATGTGTTGTTGGGTATGGTTGGCCCATGACTGTAATCCCAGCACTTGGGAGGCTGTCCTTGGCTACATAATGAGTTCAAAATCAATCCATGCCACACAAGACCCTGTCTTAAAGAAATAAAACAAGAAATTTTTAAGGTTGATGTGTTCATATGTTTTTCCTAATTTTATTTCATCAAGGAACCCCGGTTTGCGAAAGTTCTCCTACGTTGTATAAGACAAGATGGCTCAGGGAGTAATGTGCCTTTCCCTGCTCCCCCAAATGTGTAGAAGGCAGAGGCATGACATTTTGTAAGGTGTTTTCCATAAGACAGTAACTGTCATTTCTCCTGACTTTGCTTTTCGCCATGGTAACCACTGGCAGATGGGGCGGTAAATCTTTGTTTGGGTTGCTTTGAGATTGCAAGAAGACCGTACGATGACTTTGCCATGCTGAGATCCCAACTCCTGCTCAGTCTTTTCCAAGCAGCCTCAACGTCGAGCCACAGCACAGATTTGCACGGGTGTTGCCTCTGCTGCTGGCAGAAAAGATGAGTTAAAATGCACACTCTGCGTTCCCAGTCGTACGTGTTATCCCCTGTGGAGACCTCCAGCACGCTGTAACCAAAGCCAGTATTTTACCTTTTATCTTTTCAAGACCAAGACACAGAATGGAGGGACGGCAGGGAAAAGCAGCAGTGAGGAGCCCCGAGTTAGGACAAACCAATGAAAGGTGGAGCCACCAAGCCAAGGCCTTGGAAGAGAGGACAGTGTCAATAGAAAGGAGTGTGGGCTATGTATTTCTACGCTTTTGGGGTCTTTCAGTACATGTTTTTCTCTTTAGCAAAGGGGTGTTTCTGAACCCCTCCTTCGGAAATCACCTCTTGCCTTACTCATTTTATTTATTCATCCAAAGCGTATTCATTGGGCACCCACTGTCTGTTAAATATTGGGTTGGCAGTGAGGGTATTTGAGTTGGTAGCCTATCTATGAAGTATATTTTATTTGTGTTAACAATTTAAGGAGGCACTGGATATGGGGAAGGCCTTCAGAGACAGAGAAGCTGCCATGGTGAAACTCATTGCTTGTACATTATTTTTTGTTTGTTTGTTTTTCGAGACAGGGTTTCTCTGTAGCTTTGGTGCCTGTCCTGGAACTAGGTCTTGTGGTCTTGTAGACCAGGCTGGTCTCGAATTCACAAAGATCTGCCTGCCTCTGCCTCCTGAGTGCTGGGATTAAAGGTGTGTACCACCACTGCCCGGCTATTTGTACGTTATTCTAAAAACTTAATAAAAAGAAAGAAAATTTTCAACAACTTATTGTCTTTGATGCTCCAAATTGAAAATATGTGTGTTTCTTGAGAAACTACTTCTAATTTTCTGTTTTGGAACAGGGTCCACTCGTTGCTCCGGCTGACCTAGAATAGACGATATAGTCTAGTCTGGTCTTGAGCTCTCAATGATCTTCTTCCTCAGCTGCCCGAAAGCTAGTCTTACAGGTGTGAGCCAGCACACTAGACTTAAAATTCTGAAAATTGAGCCAGGTGTAGTGGCATACATCTGTGATCCTAACATTAAAAGACTCAAACAGGTAAATAATAATTGTATGTTTTGTAGGGAGTAATAGGATACCTTGATATGTGTATACACTGTAAGATAATTAAATTGAGCTAATTAATATATCTATCTCTTTAGACATGTTTTGATGTTGTTTTAAGATGGGGTCTCACTGTGTAGCCCAGGCTGGCCTTGAACTCATGACTTTCCTGCTCCTGCTTCCCAAGCACTGGGGAGTAAGGTTTCCATCACCTGGCTCTATCTCATGCTTACTACTTCTTTGTGTGTTTGTGTTCAGAACATTTTGAAACGAAATATACAATACTTATTAGTAACAACAGCCATCCTACAATAAACTCAAAAGCTTACCCTACCTGCGCAGCTGAGGCCCGTGTTCTTTGACCAGCATCTTTCTACAGTTCTTTGACCAGCATCTTTCTACAGTTCTTTGACCAACATCTTTCTACAGTTGTGTTAAGCTTGGTCTCAGGCGGAGATGTGGTGGTGCTGGAGCCACCAGGCCATGGGTACTTTTGTTGAGCACATGGAACTGAGACAAGAGAAAATTTGGTGAAGAATGGAAAATATTGGTGAAGAAAAGAGAAGAAATATAAAGGAAGGGACAAACATCATACAGAATGTATAAAAGGGCTGAAGATACAGTCAGAGGCAGAGAGCTGACCTAGCACAGACAAGGCCTGGGTCTGATACTCAGCACTGTGCATATCCACACACCCGGTAAATCCCATGAAGATCTTTATTTATTTACTCTTTGTCTTTCAGCGCTGTACTGGCCTGGACAGTCAAGGAAACTTCCTTGAGTTGTAAACACTGTTGAGGATGTTTGGAACTAAAGAGAAGAGTTAAGCCTGGGTTAGCAGGACCATACAGGCCTGTTGTCCTCTCAGGGGAGAGTTGGAGTGTGCGTGTGCGTGTGTGTGTGTGCACACACGGCTAATGAGTTCTGCCTTCCTTCCTCTGGCGGGGTGCAGTCAAAGGCCTTTCAGGTCTTGTTTCTCCTTTATTTTCAGTGTCTTTAGTATTTCAAGACAGCAGCATATTCTAGAAATGACATGCATACGTCATTTACAAATACAGCAACATGGATACGATTTTTGTCTCCACCAACAATTCCGCAGTGTAAATTGGAAGCATTCCAGACTATATCCACCATTCAGGCTGCCTGACTTTCCCAGCTAACTGGTCAGCAGGCCTGGTTGCACAGCCTCTTCTCTACTTTCTGTAGAGGTCCCATTGTGGTCAGGGAGCCCTCATGTTAAGAGCCTCTGGCTTCCTGGTCAAGGTTCACTCATGATATTTGCTTTTGAGCTTAAACACTACGTTTATTTATTAGTTTATTTACTGTGTGGCTGTGTGTGCATGCCTCCTGCATGTGTCCCAGGGCGTGTGTGGAGGTCAGTGGACAAATTATGGTCTGTCCTATCCTCCCATCACGTTGGTCCCAGGACTTGAACACAGGTTGTGAGGTTTGGCAGCCCTGGGTTTGAAGGCTAAGCCCCCTTAGCAGCCCCTCACAGGTTTGACACTACTCCCTGCTCCCAGGCTGGACAAGTTCCAGTTCCTTCATTCTGCTCCCTCCTAGATCCTTAGAGCGTCGTCTGTCTTCAAGTTGTCCTCAGCTGTTTGATCTCTCAACATCTGATTCCAGGGTGAAGCCATCCTTTCACCGATGACATCATCCCCCGGTGGACACTGAGGTTCCTTCCCCACTGTTCCTCTGTTGGACCCAGCAGAGCCACCTCTGCTAAGGTCAGCGAGCGTACTGACCAGCGGCGGACTCTTAGTTTTCTTCTTTCTTAACTGGACGTGAACTAGAAGCGCTGTGTGGTGTAATTCGTCTTGACCGCCAGGATGAATCTGTTGAGATTTAGGCTCACAACTGAAACACACTTCTCGGTGGGTCTAGGAAGGTGTTTCTAGAATTGACAAAAGGGGGTAGATGTGGGTGGCGTCTCTCCACAGGCTGCAGTCCAAAACTGAGTAAAAAAGAGGCATTGAGCTGAGTACCGGCACTCATGTGTCTCGACTTCCTGGCTTCTGATGCAACCTGATCAGCCACCCACGCTCTTGCTGTCATGAAGGCTCTGCGGGGGACCGGACCGACAACACAAACTGCGAGCCAACTAAACTCTTCCTTCCTTCGGTCGCTTTCATCACAGCAACAGGAAGTGATAAACCGGGAAGAGAGCTTGGTGATCACACGGGAATGCTTGGGTGGTGGGGGAACACTTAGTCCTTTGTCCCCACCAGGAACTCGAACCTTCCACACCTTCCAGGCTTGGCATCTTCCAGTAACTGAAGTAAATAGGATTTTAAGGTAGTTCTTAATGAAATCAAGGCTTGGTCCAGTGTGATGTGGGTAATGGTTAAAGATGAAACGTGGTGGGTCTTGAGTGGTGGCAGTGGCGCCACGTGGGGCAGCGAGTCCCAGGCAGGGAGCCACGTGGGGGGTGGGAGTAGGGGTGGGGCAGTGAGAGACCTCAGCGGGTCAGCCGGTCCCACGGGGAGCTGCAGCAGGTGAGAGACAGAGATGGATAGGCATGCCATGCTGAGAAAGTGGGTATTTATTTAGTGGTTTATGGAGGGGAAGGGGAAAGAGGGAAGAAGAGAAGAGGGAAGAGCAGAGAGTGTGGGGGATGGGAAAGAGGAGGGGAGAAGCTACCTCTTGCAGGGAGAGGGAAAGGAAGGAGCTCAGGCTGGAAGCAAAGCTTGCCTCAGCAGACAAGGGAGGGAGTGGGCGGGACTTATCTCTTAAAGGGACAGGACAGACCATTACAGTGTCTCTATGGGAAAGGTCTAACCTGAGGACTTTAATTCCTGGAAACCATGTGATAGAAGAGGACTTACTCCTGCAAGTTGTCTGATGTTTGTACATGGACCATGGCATGCACATGCATACACATAGATGCACACACACACAAATAAGTGTAAAGAAATCAAAGCTCTTCTGCCAATCATCAAATGATCTACGTTTGGATCTTTGGCTGAGGATCCAGTAAGCTTAAGATGTTTGGGTATATTAATTTTATCTCTATAATAAAGAAACATTGATAAGGATTTGTCATCTCATGACTTTGGTAAAAATGACATACATTCACTATGAAACAAACATTAATAAGATAAAGACCCTTTGAGGCCAGGGAAAGGGTCACTCGGGACTGTGTCTGCCTGGCATGCACTTGCACCAACAGTGGACAGACTGAGTGTGGTCTGCCTGACATGCACTAGCATGCACTTGCACTAACAATAGGTAGACTGGGTGTGGTGGTGCACACCTGCAATCCCAACACTCTGGAAGTGGAGGCAGGAGGATCAGAAGTTTAAGATTTTCCCTGGCTATATGGAGAGTTGGAAGCCAGCCTGGGAGATAGCAGATCTTGTCTTTAAAGAAATCAAAGACAGAATGAATGGTCTTTCAGCCCTGGGGATGGGTTCCTCACTCACTTGCATCTTGCAGGTCTTCCTGAATTTAGGTACAACACTAGAACAGGTGTGAGCAGACCCTTAGTTGACTAAGGGACCCACAGTGACCCCATAGCTCTAGAATATTTTGGGCTTAAGTTATGAGCTAAGATTTATAACATTTCAAGTCATTAATACATATCCTGGGTATCTCTGATCCTTGTATGTTGGCTCTCCTGGAGGGAGATGACATTTAGTAGTAATTCATAATACATTAATTTTTCCTCTTATCTAGGCTCCAAACCCACAAAGAGGACGCAGATGGCTAGTTCTTTGCTGTGGAAAGGGGCAGGTGTGTGTGTTTCCTTTCTGGTTCCAGCTTTCAGTTACAAGAGAGAGCAAGTCCCCCCCCCCATCCCAACCCCCATCTGCTGGGTGGAGACCACAAAGATTCCAGGTGGGGTTGCTGTTACTTTGAAATGGTACAAGTTTTCTGGCTTCATTGGAACCCCTGCTGTGGGGACATTGAAGGCAGTTGAATTCTGAAGCCTCCATCCTGGGCTGCTGAGTCTCAGGACCTGGCATGTTGGTAGAGGCTGGAGTTTTATGACAGCAAGGGAATCCACTCCATTCTTTCACTTCCCTGGCAGGAAATCACCCAGGTCCAAGACAGGTGTTTTCTGGCTCTCTGCTCTGCATGCAGGGTCATCGGGAAGTAATCTTTCCTCATTAATTGGAAGTTTGCCTGCTGCATATTTTATCAGCCCAGTCTCAGATACAGATATGGAAAAACGTGGCTCTGAATCTTTGCCTTCGATTTTGATCCCTTACAAAACACTTGCAAGTGTACACTGGTGTCTTTGGGAGCAGACCCTCGAAATGACGTTGTACAGCTGCCCGTGACAACAGGGCCAGCCGAGCAGAGGGTGAGCGTGCACACCGGAGTCTGTGGACCGCATCCTGTCCCCGCAATTTCAGAGCTGCATTTGGTTTGTGTTCTGTCACGCATTCTTCGGAATAGTTGTGCAATTTCCCCCAAGCTGCTCGCTGTGCTTGACAAAGTTTATGCTCATATTTGTAACTGGGTGAAAGGGGCCTGCTTTTCTGTGCTCGTGGAAGGCAACAGTTCTATTCCACAAACTCTTTATCTTCTCAAGCCTCCAAAGAATTGAGCTTTTAAAAAAAACAAAACAACAAAACAAGACTTTCTGTCACTGAGCTTATTGTCACCTGTGGTACAAAGTATAGACTCAGAAGATGGACTACGGAGTCAGGGAGTCACCCTGCTCAGCCACTTGCTGGTAAGTGACCAAACCTCTCCGTGTATCATTTTATACTTGGTGAAGTGCCCACAAGAGAAGTGTTCCAGGGCTTGTTTGCTGTTCTCTTACGGGCCTCACAGCACTCAGGGTGGCCTCATGCTTGTTCACAGCCAAGGATAACCCTGCATCTCTGATCATCCTCTCCTCTCTCAATCTCCTGTGTGCTGGGAATACAGGCATCTGCCACCCTGCCCTGTGTGCGTGGTGCTAAAGATAAAACCTAGGGCTTCATTCATACCAGGCAAGCGCCTTACCAACAGAGCTACATCCCCCAGCCCTGGTCAAGGGTCCAGTGAATTAAATTTCTAAAGTGTAAGTAAATGAAGTTCTATATTAGGACTTATGGAAATGAGAAACAATCGTAGGAGTTTAAAATGACTGAGTCTCTCAGAAGACTGGAGTTCTGCAAGGGGCGGGATGCACCTAAAGCATATGTTACTGACAACCAGGTCATTATGCATCTGTTCAGTTGTCTGCTTGTCAGGGGGATCTGGAGACAGGCCATGATGTGAGTCAGTTTAAGAGTGGGTCCCTGCTTAGGGGAGGCACTACTCCAGGGCTCTGTAAATCACTGGGACTCTACCGTCAAGCATTTCTTGTGCAAATAAGATAAAGTATGCTTCCAAAAAATGTCAGTTCTCTGTTTACAATTCCTCTTGGGAGTGGAGGGGCCATTTGTTTGCCTAAATAAGACCTGCACAATGACAGTACTGGTTGGAATGCCAGTGTGGATGGCAGAAAGGTCACAAAGCCCTACCCTTGGATGAAGAGCTCCAGGCTATAAATGGCTGCTAAGGGAGACCAGTCCTCTCCAGGGGTGAGCCCCCCACCCCGCAGGTTGTTCAGTTCCTAGTGGTCAGCCTCAAACACACACATACAGGAGCAACACTAAAGAGACTCAGCAGGTTCTATGTGTCTGTGTGTCTCTGTGTATGCGTCTATGTATGTGTCTGTGTATGCTTCTATGTGTGTGTGTCTATGTGTGCCTGTGTGTGTCTATGTGTGTGTCTATGTGTGTGTCTCTGTGTGTGTCTATGTGTGTGTGTCTCTGTGTGTGTGTGTCTGTGTGTGTCTATGTGTGTGTGTCTATGTGTCTGTGTGTGTGTCTATGTGTGTGTGTCTATGTGTGTCTCTGTGTGTCTGTGTGTGTCTATGTGTGTGTGTCTTATGTGTCTCTGTGTCTGTGTGTGTGTAAATAATAAATAAAGATCATGAGTTTGAGAGGGAGTGGGGAAACGAACACAGGAGGAGCTGGAAGAGAAAGAGGGAGGTATAGAAATGATGTATTCAAGGATGAAATTCTCCCAAAAAAGTTTTAAAAACTTAAACTATGACTGATGGTGATGTAGGAGGTCCTTCTGTATATGTGTTGCTTTTATTGGTTAATAAATAAAGCTGCTTTGGCCTATAGCAGGGCAGAATGTAGACAGATTGAAAGAGATAGAGAGAGTAGGTGGAGTTAAAGAGACACCATGTAGCTGCTGAGGGAGACAGACACCGGGAACCTTACCAGTAAATCACAAGCTTTGTGGTTAAAATACAAAATAATAGAAATGGGTTAATTTAAGATGTAAGAGCTAGCTAGAAATACACTTACACTATTGGCCAAACAGTGTTGTAATTAATATAGTTTCTGTGTGATTATTCGGGTCTGAGCAGCTGGGAAAAAAATGAGCAGTCTCTGCCTACACAGTGGGGTTTGGTGGCGCCTGCCTTTTATCTTGGCACTTGGGAGGCAGAGGCAGGTGAATCTCTGAGTTTAAGGTCAGCCTGGTCTACAATGTGAGTTCCAGGATAGCCAGGGCTACACAGAGAAACCCTGTCTTGAAAAACCAAAAGAGATGGGGGTGGGGCGCTGGAGGTTTAGCTTAAATGTTTATCTACCATACATAAAGTCTTGGATATGTGGTGGCTCATGCCCAGACTCCCCAGAGGTGAAGACAAGAAGATCGGTAGTTCATGGAGTTCATGGTCATTCTGTTACCTAGGAGGTCGGAGGCCAAACTGAGATAGTTGAGACCCTGCCTCAAATCAAACAAACACAAAAGACAAACAAGCAAAAACTGAAGAAAAAATGCTCAAAGAAATTTATCAAGATACTACCTCAGACCAAAAGAAGACGGTCTCTTATGGCAACAAATGCTGACATTTCAACCAATGAGATAGCAGGCAAAGGCACCTGATGTCCTGTCCCGAGGTTGACCCCTGGAATCTGCAGCAATGTCCAATGTCCACAAGAGTAGGAAGATGAGAGAGAACATCTTTAATGTCAAACACCAAACAGGCTGAACTGTAGGGCGAGGCTGTAAAAGCTCAGAGATAGCCCCCCTCCCCCAATGATGCACTTCCTCCAGCAAGTCTGCACAGCCCACCTCTCCATAACTTCCCCACAGCACCACCAACTGGGGACACTTCCCACCAAACCACCACAGATAGGAGACCAAGAGACTTTCATAGTAACGAATTTGATTAATGATATTAACCTTTGTCAATGAATCTCTGTAAAGAAACATAAAGAAAGAAGTATTTCATGTTTTCTCAAAAACAGTGGATTCCAATAACATTCCAGCTGCCAATTTACTTCCAGTCAGTCAGTAGAGTCCTTGCTTTACACGCATGAAGCCCCTTGTCCATCCTGGCCACATCAAATCAGATGCCTAGCAGTGGCTCATGCCTGTAATCCTCACAGGATTCAATAGGTGGAGGCAGGAAGATCTGAAGTTCAAAGTCATCCTGGGCTCTACAGTCAGTTCCAGGCCAGTCTGGGCTATATGAGACCCCATCATGATGGGGAAACTCTGTCAACCAATCACATCTAGTTAAGGCATGGCTACCTGGAGCCAAGGAGGAAAAATTGGGAGATCTCAGATGTGTGCTCTCTCTGCGCGGCTCCCGCCAGACAGATAGGAAGTCGGACCTCCCACTCTTGTAGCGTGAGTTTCCCCTTATAACCATTAAAATATAATTGTTATTCTTGAGCTGGTCTGGTTATTTATCGTACCCCGATCTAATAAACAACACCATCACAAAGTGAAAATAGAAATAATGTAAGTCATTGTATGAGATGTCTCCTCAGTTGGGTGTGCTGGCCGGCCCACACCTCTAATCCTTGAGCTTGGGAACTGGAAGGCAGAAGCCAGAGAACTGAGAGTTCAAGGTCTGCTTAAGGAATTGGAGGCTGGCCTGAGTTACAGGAGACCTACTCAAAGGAGGGGAGGGGCTACTATTCAATTCTGTGCTTAAAAGCCTAAGATCCCTGCCCTTTTTTGGGAGGAAGTCTAGCTGGGGTGACTGGCTTGTGCAAGGTTCCCTGGTTATCCAGTAGCAGTTAAGACCGGAAACTTGTCTTTGAACCCATCACTTCACAGTCACCCCATCTGCCATAACACCTGTAAGAGTTTCCTGTGAAGTGGCTGGTGACATAATTCAGTGGCTAAAGGCACTTGCTGCCAAGCCTGAAGAGCGACCTCAGCTGGATTCCTAGGCCTCATGTGATGGGATGGGAGGCAGTTGTGTTCTGATCACACACACACACACACACACACACACACACACACACAGAGAGAGAGAGAGAGAGAGAGAGAGAGAGAGAGAGAGAGAGAGTAATTTTACAAAGCAAAACTTACTGCTAAGTAAACACTTAGTTTATTATTTGTTTATAGACAGGGTCTTCTAAGGGACTGGTTTTGAACTGACCCTCCTGCCCCCATACTTGGTTTTTATGTGGTGCTGGGATCAAACCCAGGGCTCTGTGTGTGTTTAAACACTTTACTATCGGAGCTACAGCTCCAACGCGCGATTCACCTTTTAATTGGAAAGCGAAGTGTAAATAGGAGTATCAAATTTGTGTCGGTGATTGCACTGACCGCATTGAAGTCTTACAGGTGCAGTTCACTGGCACAAGCAAGCAAGACCTTGCGCGCTCACCTATCCTTTACATCCCCAAAGCTATGGGGAAACTGCAGAGATGGAATTCAGATAGCAAACCATGGGGAAGACTCTCTGCAAAGACGCTCTGCACTAGCCTGTAGAGAGAAAAAGGCAAGACCCTGTCTACGCTACCGGAACATATCTTTTGATAACCAGAATTGGAAAATAAAACCAACTGGGACAGAATGAATGTGTGCGGAGGGACTGCGATGGGGAGCGGGCTTATCTGAGATAAAACATATATATATATAAATCAAAAACCACAACCAAGTAAAACCCGTGTCTTCTCCAGAGAGCCCGGGTAGTTTGAAGGATTCAGGGAGAGGCAGCCAGTCCCGGTAGTGAGCGCCACATTCCCGGTACCCCACTCTTTCCCAAGTTAGGTATGCCCACCCGCCACCTCATCCCAGGCCGCTCCCTGACTTCCTTTCCCTTCTTTCAGCTTCAGACTTCTCTGCCCGAAGGGACGAGCAGGCTAGAGCAGGCTCTCTGGGCTCATCCATCAGCAGGAGAGGAGGGGCAGGAGGAGGAGTTTCTAGGCGGCCGAGCCCCCGCGGCCCGCGGCGCCCTTCCCCCCCACGCGCTGATTGCTGTGGCTGCGCGCCCGACCCCGCCCGCGCGTGTGCGCGTCCGAGCGAGGGCGCCGCACGGGCCTGATGGGGGTGATCCAGGGTTTCGGGGACTCTGAGCGCCACTTTCCTCCTCCCTGGCAGTGAGAGAGAGAGAGAGGGACGAGGGGGAAGCGGGCTGCGGTCCTGCCAGGGCACTTTCGCTGCGCTATTCCGCGAGCTCCCGGCAGGAGGTGAAAGTCCCCGACGGGGTCCGGATGGCGCAGTTGAGCTGCGCCTGCTGAACTCGCGGCCGCCTGCTCACGCAGGGCGCGGGGACTCGTCTCGGCTGCTCCCCCACTTCGCGGCGGACGATTGGTCCCGGACACGCCGCCTACGAGGTACGTGCGGTTTCTGTGCCTGGTCCCCGGCTGTGCAGGCTGCGCGCTGTGGGCTGGTGCTTGCTTCGAGGGTTTGCTCAGGCCACCAGGGACCCCGAGCTCTGGACCTGGCTTTGATCCGGCCGGGTTGACGCTGAGCGGAACAGGGATCTGCAAAGGTCCCGGGTGGGCAGCGCCGGGGAGGAGCTCCCCACCGCCGCCTTCGCTCTTCCTCTCCGCGGTTTCCTAGTCCAGTGCGGGGCACACAGGCCACTGCCCTCCCGGCGCGTGACAGCGTGGGTGGGCACTCGACCATGATGGATAGCAAAGGCCGCGGCCGCGGGACACGCGCGCCCAAGCCAGCCCCGGGTCCCCGCCGGCCGCGCCCTGGCACGGAGAGGACGCCCGGGTTAACCCAGCCGCGCTCCCGCTGATGTTAGAGGCTCTCTCTGTGTGTGGGACAAACTACTCGAATAGTTGGGACAGACTCGGGACTCTTGGATGTTGCTAGAAGAATTGGCTTGCAGAGTTGCGCTTATTAGGGCATTTGTTCCACTTTAAGGCACCCGGATAGAAGTGCAGACAGCCTGCGTGCCATGCCTGAACTACCTCGGCAGAGTTGAACCTGGCGGCTTAGGTGTGGGTGCCAACAGTCGTCCCGCTCGCTAGCTGTGGGCTGAGGGACCGGGTCTCGCAGGGTGGCTTTGAGGCTGGAGGAGTGCACAGATGTTCCGCATGAGGACCGCGCGGAGCAGTGCACAGGTGTTAGCGCCGCGTGCTGCGCCCTGCGGTGAGGGATCCTGCGAGTGACAGACGGAGATGGGGAATCAGGCGTTTTAAAGTTTCTTCTTCCTTCGCAGAACTGAAAAGCTTGGTAGAAGTTTCCAACATACAAAAACCAAACCGAAACAAAACAAAACAAAAAAAAAAAAAAAAAAACCACACACCATATCGGGATCCTTTAATATCCCTGAAATGGTCGTTTAGTTGGTTACTTCAGGGAGAACTCAGCTGGTTCTTTTGGGGTAATAAAACGGGAGTGTATTGGTTTACTATTGTGTGCTCCGTAATGTCTCCAAGGCAGCAGTGGGGCGTAAGCCCCACCCCAACTCTGATTAAAATCTTGTGATTTTAGTAGACCCATTTTACAGTTCGCATGCCAGACTGGAGCCGCTAGAGGCTAAGTCACTTACCCAAGGTGATCATACACAGCTTTCTGTTAGTTTTAATCCAAGAGCTGCTCTGGTCATGGCGGGAAGCGGCAAGTATGGCAGTAAGTCCTTGGCCCTCTGTCTTGCTTAGCTTCCTGTTTGAGCTGAATACATCTTTTGAAACACTAATTATCTGTGATTAATTTAGGTGATCATACATGACCTTTGCAGGGGCCAAAGCCCAGCTCCCCTGAGCCTGGCTCCAAATAATTATAAATAGAACCCTGACTCGTGTTAATCTTTAGTCCTCATTGCTTTTATTAATCTACCAGACGTTGTTGATCAAGGCCACTAGGCTTCCTTAGGAAGCAGCTTGAGGTTGGTGCAGGAGGTAGGGAAATAATTCTTACCCCCTGAAGGGCCATTAAGAAGGAGTTGATTTCATGCCATCTTCTCAGCTAGAGGATGTTGCTCTTGTTTCTTGATGTCCTTCACTTTTGGCTTGAATTCTGCATTGTTTAGCGTTTCAAGGCTTCAGCATATTTTTTACTCTTGGCATTGTTGTTATCTTTAAAAAGTTTCTATTGTGATGGAATATGGCCACCCCACACCAGCTTTGCTTAACTATTGGGTAAGAGATATACATTAAAAAAAGATAAAGTCATCAGCAGTGTTTTGAACCCCAGCACTTCAAAGGCCAATCCCCTGGGAAATTCATTGTTCTTTTTAACATTCGCCAGTAGGGGGAAGCATGGCGTACTTATTGATGTCCTGCGGGCACCTAAACCTGTTTTACTGTAAGCACTATATATTTCAGAAATGGAGAATGTTGTAGCTTTATCTAGAAAAATAACTAAGCTGCTTTCTGTGGAGGGATGGGTTTAATTTCAACTGGTTAAAAGCAGGATAACCCTGAGGTCTGGGCCTGAATGTTAACTGTGTATCTAGAACTTACAGTGGCTTGTAGGGTCTCTTTTATTTATCTACCTTGAGATGTGTGCCTGTAAAATTTTGTGTTGTTTGAATAATATTTCAGGTTATTTAGGAGAACTGGCAACCCAAAGAGATTCATTTGTGAATCCTTTTGTAATGACCCCTATTTGTCTCATGCATAAAACTGCATAAATGAACTCCCTGGGGAAGCTGATGAATTCAGTACCATCACTATTATCTTTCATGAACACCTTACAAATTTGAGATAGTAAGAGCTCGTTATCCCATGTTTCTTTTACATAGCTGTGCATTCTCTAGATATGTATGTTTCAATACACATTGAGTTCCCTGAGCAAAAGTGCTTGGGGGGGTGGGAGTGGGGTAAAAGGGCTCTGGATTTCATATCTGCATATACATAATGATCTCTTGGGAGAGGTGACCCAAATCTAAACATAATTTGGGTGTCATATATACCATAAAGGTAGTCCCTAGTGTACCTACGTTATTACTCTGGCTAGTTACATGAGATCAGTGTAAATTTTCCACTTGTGGGGTCATGTTTGTGCTGAGAAAGTTTTGGATTTTGGAACATTTTGGATGTTGGATTTTTGGATCAGGGTCCTTTACCTGTGTGTCACTAGTTCAAAATCGTATCCTGTGTAAGTACAGGTGTCTGTGGTGTGTTTAGGCAATTATGCCTATAAATATGCTTACAAAATATTTAAGAATAAACATGCTTGTAAATCAGTCAAACTGAGCATTTTTTTATTAAGTAAAGGTTTTCTGTCATTGTAGTTCCGTTAGCAGGTCTTGTTTCTTGTGTATCTTATATTAAAGGTTTAACTTTATATTAGCTGTTAGGGTCAAATGGATTCTATTTTAAATCACTTTAGCCCCTTTTCAAGATCGCAGCCTGCATTTGACATTATAGACTAGTGGTTTTCCAGGGTCTCCTTTAGTCTTCCATTCTTTGATCTAGTTTACTCATTTCACAATTTTTTTTTTTTTTTGGTTTTTCGAGACAGGGTTTCTCTGTAGCTTTTGGAGCCTGTCCTGGAACTAGCTCTTGTAGCCCAGGCTGGCCTCGAACTCACAGAGATCCACCTGCCTCTGCCTCCCAAGTGCTGGGATTAAAGGCATGCGCCACCACCGTTTATCAGCCCTCTGCTCTCTAATCAGTCCCTGTTTCCGGGCTTTGGAGTTTGGTAAATTAGAATAACGTCTTCTGATAGCCAGGGTCACAATGGTCTGAGGATGCCAAGGCTTTCTCACAGAAGAGCATTCACTTGGCAAAACTAGTTTGCTGGAAGGAAACTGTCGTCTCCTTCTTTTTTAATACTCAGAGGAATTAATCTTTTCCTTTTGCATACAAACTTAATTTATAAAAATCTGCCTGCCAGCCAGGCTGTGGTGGAGCACGCCTTTAATCCCAGCACTCGGGAGACAGAGGCAGGCAGAGTTTGAGGCCAGACTGGTCTACAGAGTGAGTTCCAGGACAGCCAGGGATGTCGAGAAACCATGTCTCGAAAAAACCAAATCAGTCAGTCAGTCAATCAATCAATCAATCAATTTGCCCACCTAAAATCTCAGGGAAGTCCTGTGGGGTCACTTCTGGCTTCTTTTAGTTCTCAAAGTGGTCTTAAAATTTTACTAGTCTATGAAAGGCTATGTTCACACCTTTTATGTTTTACACCTAAGGACAGAACGGTAGTTTAGAGCGGGCAGGTAAGTGGTAATGTTACTACAGCACACACACCACCCCTGTGTTATTGTTGTTTTGAATTAACCCTGTTCTTGACAAATCATTAAATTTCCTTTTTGGGGTGTGTGTATGCACACACATTTGCCCCATACATGTATGTGAATCTTGTGCATGCCTGGTTGTCAGAAGAGGGTGATGTGTACCCTGGAACTGAAGTTCCAGACACTGGTGAGCCACTATGTGGCTGGGAACTGACCCTGTGTCCTTTGAGTGCACACTGTGCCTGTGGCTATGCGTCCATTGTTCTGGCACTTCTATAAGTCATTTTAATGTGTATTTTCTATAGTCCCAGTGCTACTGGACAGAAATGATGATGGCTACATTTGTTGGTTAATGGAGCACAGCCTTTCCACTGCAGGCAGTTTTTAATAAGAATTTTAATAGCTACTTCAGTCAGTTCCTTATTTTCTTATACTTTCAAACATTGATTTTTTTTTCCCCTCACATTCAAAAACCTTAACTGTTTTTTGAAGTTTACATGTCTGGTTAGGTTCATGTTCTTAGAGGTCTTTAACTCAAAAGTAATTTTTCACTTCCTCAGGAGTGTGGACAGTTGGGAATATGAGAACGAGACTAGGTTATGTGGAAATATTTATTGTTACTACTGTGATTGTTATGTTGAAGTGCTGGGGTTTGGGGCTTTGTGCATTTGAGACCCCACCCCCAAGTAAGGAATACCAGTGTAGTGATATTTTGTTTGAGCTTGTCTGAAGAGCAGAGTGTAGAACTAAGCCAGTAGAAGCTGGGCGGTGGTGGTGCACACCTTTAATTCCAGCACTAGGGAGGTGGAGACAGGAGTGACTGGGCAGAGAGAGGAATAGAAGGCGGGAGGAGTCTGATGCAGTCAGTCTGAGGACACGGACTGAGAAGACAACCTGAGGATAGGATCTCCCATTTGGTAGACATTGGTAGAGGTAGGAACTCTCTAGGGTCTACCGCTCTGCTTCTCTGATATTCCAGCATTAACCCCTATATCTGACTCCGGGTTTTCAGTATTAAGACCGACTAGAATTTGTGTGACACGTCTGTGAGTGACAGATTCAATGAGGCGTCTGTGTCAGTGGAAGCAAGTGCAGCCGATGGCAGGAAGTTCTGGTTTCCCTGTCTTCTGACTCACGTGCGAAACGATAATACCACTTCTTTGCAGCATTTTGTCAAAACAAACTGTTGTTAACCTGTTCAGTTTCTAGTTGGGCTGACATAAACCAACCACCTGGAAAAACTATACGAAAAGAATCTGGTCCGTTTCCTGGGCCCTGTCTATCTCTAGATGCCATCTTTGCACGTTTACTTGCTAAGTGACTTATTTGGACTCAGCATGGATTTCCATGCTCCCTCTCCACCTTAGGGACCAGTTATTTGGATCTCCAGCTCTCTCAATTTAAGAGTGTAATATTTTGGATTTGATGTAATATTTTGGTATTCATATAAATTCTGCCTGAGGCTACTCTTGTTTGGACCTCATTCTGCATTTTTCCCCTTCATTTTTTTCAGAACAGAGATGGAAGGTGATATAGGTTAACAACCATTTATGAGGCGTGGAGACTGTATTTAAGAAGAGCCTGCAGTAGAGGCCTGGAACCATGCCTTCAGGCTATCCTAGTGCATGTGCTGTTGAGAATTATCATATGGTGTTTGTTCGTGCACACATGCGTGTGTGTGTGGATGTGTATGCGTATGCATGTGCGCATGCTGTTAGCGTAGCGTGATGGTGCATGCCTATAACCGCAGTTCTTGGGAGGTAGAGGCAGAAGAGTCAGGAGTTCAAGATCAACTTAAAATCCACAATGAGTCTGAGGTCAGCTGGCTACATAGACCCTGTCTTAAAAAAACAAAAACAAACAAACAACCCAAATAAACAAACAAGTAAACAACACCCCCCCCCCGAAAAAAACCCAAAAATCAAAAACATCTCCCAAATCTGGGCAAAGGTCTCTCGAGTGACATGTGAAGGTGGGCAAGTTTCATTTTTATTTCAAATTTGATGCCAAACTGTCACCAGACTTATCATTTAGATTAACTCAGAAATACTGGATTTCTCTTCAAGACTTTAAGAAAAGACAATGCAGAAATGTCTATTCCCTGAGCGAGGAGGGCCTGCCGAGCCCCGAGAACACATTCTTTTCTGCCCCTCCGAACGCATAGTTCATGTTTCTGGTATATGTCGAAGGTCGGGTTTTTGTATAAAATTACAGAAGAACCGTTTGTGAAAACACATTTCCTTTAATTAATTCCTGGAGAAAAAAACAAAAGAAAACCTCTCTAGAAAACAGCCTGGGAAAAAGGTCCTTGTAGATCAGATTGCCCCAGGAGCCAAAATGCTTGCTGCAGTGATGGCCATGTGGAGGGTCTGGCAGAATGTTGGATTTCTTTTTATTTTTTTCTTCTTTAGCTTTTATTTTCATGGAAACTTGATGAATACTTAATTCCATTTTGTGCGTGACGAGTTCCTCTGGCTTCTGTCATCCTGTTAGCATCTTTAGCAACTTATGTGTTTTGACAGTATGATGTTGGCCCTTGGATACAACACTATGCTGGTGGCTGTTTGCAAATTTCACTTCATAATTATCTAACTGTGCAATAATTGCCGGAGCAGAATATGACTCCCCCCCCCCCCCTTTCACATTGGGAAGGTTATTTGAGGCAAGATACTTTGACACAGAGCCTAAATAAATATCATTGTGCAATCCTCGCTCTGTTATGGGGGAGTTATCTCTTTTGTGGCTTTTATTGTTGTAAAAACAAAACACTCAAACACAGAGACTTCTTAGTATCCAGAAAGGGTACGTGCCTCTTTCTCCTGTATGGCTTTGTACAGTGGCTGACAAACTCTGTTTGACTGGGAGGGAAAGTACCGTTGAGTCATAACGTGTGCTGAGCATCAATGCAAACACAGGTCTTTCCCTGTGTGGGGAGAAGTTTCTCATCTTCTGAATGCACTGCTTGACTCTTTTGGGTCTACCTCCTTCTGCCAAGGCCTCTTCGGCCAGACATCCCTCTTCGTTTTTCTTCCTTCCTTCTTTTCTTCCTTTGTTTTAGTTTTATGACTTTAGAGAGAGGGTTATGGGTCATATATTCTTAACATACCTTTTGAACCATGAATCCTGTATGAGTAACAGCCCATTTTGGGATGAGATGGCTGCTTCCCTGTCTTGGATCCTAATCCCTCCTACTCATTATTAACTACAGTTGCAGCCTGGTCATTGGATTTGTGATGTTTTCCGCAGCAGCCCAGGAAGGAGGGACCTATGTGTTGTATTCCACGCTGATGGCTTTTCAGTTTGTGGCATCTGTGTTTCCTTTGCTAGAGTGTCTGTTCACAGTTTTATTTTGATGCAGTGTGTGGGTTTAAAGAAAGAGATTTCCTTTAGAAGGAGTTCTGCTAAGTTCTTGAAAACGCCTCCAGAAAACGTCTCCGATAGATAACGTTGCTGAATAGGGTTTGAAGAGAGGCTCCTTGAACTCAGAGCAGGATTCTCTGGAGTTTAACTGGCCTGGGAGGCTAGGAGGAGGGGTGGGGTGGCTCTCCTGTTGGAGAGCTGGAGAAAGCTTCCCTGTTGTGCCACAGGATGGAACTGCTAGCAGGTCTCAGGAGGTCTGCAGGCAGGAGCTGGAAGGCTTGCTAGGGTTGTGAGGCTACAGCTGGCAACTCTTAGGATCCCAAAGGCGATACTGTTTTCCAAAAGCATCTGGCTCCAGTTATGCACCTCTCTCTCTCTCTCTCTCTCTCTCTCTCTCTCTCTCACGCACTCACGCACGCACAGATACCCAAAATTAATCCAATAAAAATGATCACCTGGGTGTGGGGCTGCCATTTGCAGTGGAAAAGACAAAGGAACGTCGCTCCATGCCTTCAGGAATCTGCTGGGTTTTCTGCTCGCTTTCAGACGCCCCTCGAGTGCTCTGTACCAGAAATTAGAAACAAGTTTAGGACCGACGTTTGGTTCCCGTGTTTCTCAGACAACAGAAGAGCAAGCAGCTAGGCAGCTTTCGGTGGTGCTAAGATGTCGGGGGGTTCTGGGACCCAGCTGGTGTGTTTGGTGAAGTGTTCTCCTGTCTTCACAGTGCCAGGGTAGTGTGCAAGGTCCCACAGTGTTCCCACACACTTTCCCCATGCTTTCCTTTAGTGTCTAGACTCAGCGGTATTCAGGAAGCTGGGGGAGGAAATGTAGGAACCAAGAGTGAGAAGATGACGGAGACAAGATGTGTGAGTAGCTGTATGATGCCCGTGAACACATTGTCCTTCACACTGGGCAGGCACAGCTAGCTTTTTTGTCTTTCTTTCTGAACACGGGGTCTCATGTCTCTCAAGCTGGCCTCAAACTCAAGTGTAGCAGAGGATAATGTAAACTTCTGATCTTCCCAGTGTTGGGATTACGGGCATGCATCACCGTGCTTGGTTTATGTGGTGCTGGGACTTGAACCCAGGGCTTTGTTTGTGTTAGGCAAGCACTCTATCAACTGAACTACGGCGCAAGCCCAGCTGCTAGCCGTGTTGAAGTGCTCGTTGCTGGTTGTGGGATTAGTGGGCTCGGGAGACCCAGGTGGCGAAGAACCTCTTTTCTGCTCCAGTAGCTCACACCCAGCCTGCTGCTCACTGGAACACCGTCCCAGCATGCTGCTCACTGGAACACCACCCCAGCCTGCTGCTCACTAGAACACCGTCCCAGCCTGCTGCTCACTGGAACACCGTCCCAGCCTGCTGCTCACTGGAACACCGTCCCAGCCTGCTGCTCACTGGAACACCGTCCCAGCCTGCTGCTCACTGGAACACCGTCCCAGCCTGCTGCTCATTGGAACACCGTCCCAGCCTGCTGCTCACTGGAACACCGTCCCAGCCTGCTGCTTGCCTCTGCTCTTCTCTTCCCTCCATTCTGTGGGTTTCTCAGAACTAGCTCTCCCGTCTTCTCCGTTGAGCTCCTGACCTCTCTTCGGGCTTTCCCTTTCAGTACGGAGCCCCTGTGTGTTGGCATTAGCGTTAACCCATTTTCTGTCACTACAACAGAATTTCTAAGACTGAGTGACTTATACAGAATGAAGGTTTGCTCAGGTCATGCTTCGGAAGGCTGGGAGACTGCGCTGATAAGGCGCTTGTTGCTGGTGGGGCTCCACAGCATCTCCGGGTGGCGGGAGGGGAAACAGAGTGTTCCAGTTCAGGGGTCTCTCTGTGTAAAACTGTAGTCAGGATCAGGGCCCTAGCTTGATGACCTCACTTTATTACCATCTCTTGATCCCTCATTATGGGGATTAAATTTCAGCATAAGTTTTGGTGGGAACATCCAAACTGTTGGCTCTTTCCTTGTCCCTTCTTTCTTCTTCTCAGTCTACATTTAATTGTTCATATTTCCATGTTCAATGGCCGTATCTATCCTACAAACTTCTAGCTCTCTAGTTTGGACTCGGCCGGAGGTAGTCTCATGTGGTTCAAACAGGTCTTCCCATTAAATTAAACCCACCTTCTGGTGTCCTGTGCTATTCTGTGACCCACAGTTTTCTCTTTCACTTTTCATGTCAGCAGCGGCACCAGAAACCAAGCTAGCGTCTCCGCCAATGCTTCTTTTCCCCCGTCCATGGATGTGGTCTTAACTCAGCCGATCTCCGCAGATAACACTCTCTCCTCCATCCCCAGGACTTCCCAGAGCCTGGACTATTCCCATCACCATCTGGCTGATTTTCATGGTGCCTACATCTGTCACCGGCATCTTCTCAGGCCCATCTGACTTCTGCACCTCTGGCTCTGTATGGTCCCTGTGATTCTGTTCTCCATAGCGTGGACTGTATGGTTAGTAACTTTCAGCCACTTCTCTGATTCCTCCCTCTGCTTCTCTTGAACCTCACGGTGTTTTCCCAGTGTGCCATGTGTGCCCGCACCCAGGTCCTTCTGTCTAGCATTCCCTACTCCCCCGTCCAGGCTCTCTCTGTCACTCGTTCTTCACGTGGTCCGTCTTGGAGATGTCATCTCTTAATAGCTCACGGGAAACTTTCACTTCTTTGGCTTTTCTTCCTGCGGACTTTCCTGGATCAACATTGAGCTTTTCAGTCATCTTTTCATCACCATAGCCACATACCTGAGGTCATTAACTTATAAAGAGAAAAGGTTCTTGGCTCACAGTTTGGAGGGACTTGTTCAGAACTGGCCCTGCTGGCTGTGGTGAGGTAGCACGCATGGCGGGAAGTATTACATCAACATTGCTCACCTTATGTCTAGGCAAGAAAATAAAAGGCAGGGGTCTCAGCACCTCTTCAGGCGCCCGCCCTCAATGGTCTAAGGCCTCTCACTAGGTACCTAGGAGGCTTTACCGCTCCTCTTGTGGGGAAACCAAGCCTTTAATAAATGGGTCTTCTGGAAAACATTCTGTTCTTCCAAGCATCTGAAGCTCAGTTCCTGTGGATCCTTGGTCACAACAAAGAAACATGTGGAAGACTCACATGCACACTTCCTTTCCCCTTCTCTGCTTTTATCTTCTTAGCATTTTATCTCCACCTAGCATACAGTTGTGTGTTATGCTCATGCCTGGTCTCCAGGCCTCCTGGGGTCGGAATTCGCACATTTTCTTCCCTGTTACATTCCTGTGTGTGAAGCAGTGGCCGACTGGCGTGGGGTAAGCCCTTCAGAACTGCACTGTTTGTTGCAAGAATAAATTAACTAGAAGAAGCAGGCCTTTGGCAATTTTTGGGTAGCTCTGGTTCAGTGTACACTCAGCTGTCTGTCCTGCTGGAAGATGGAGAATCTGATTTTTCACAGCCCCATTGAAGACCATGCAGGCTGGAACACTGATGGCGCTCCCTGCCGTACAATGGTTTGGGGAGACACTGATGGCGCTCCCTGCCGTACAAGGGTTTGGGGAGACACTGATGGCGCTCCCTGTCGTACAAGGGTTTGGGGAGACACTGATAGTGCTCCCTGCTGTACAATGGTTTGGGGAGACACTGATGGCGCTCCCTGCCGTACAATGGTTTGGGGAGACACTGATGGCGCTCCCTGCCGTACAATGGTTTGGGGAGACACTGATGGCGCTCCCTGCCGTACAAGGGTTTGGGGAGACACTGATAGCGCTCCCTGCCGTACAATGGTTTGGGGAGACACTGATAGAGCTCCCTGCCGTACAAGGGTTTGGGGAGACACTGATAGTGCTCCCTGCCGTACAAGGGTTTGGGGAGGTTCCCATCCTGCTAAAAAGATGAAAAGTAAACATGGCAGTGGAGGAAGGGGCTCGGGGAGAGGGTGGGCAGAGCCAAAGGCAGAGCTTCACCGTGGCCCTGACGTCCTCCTTTGGCTCTGAGCTCATCCTGTTGGTTCATGGAACCTTCCAGATTTGCGCTGCCTGGGGCCCGCGCTACAATAGCCTAGAGGCAGCCAGGCCTCATGTCTCTTGAGTGGGTTTTTGTTTTGTTTTGTTTGGTACTATTTTCTTTGAAAAGAAATGTTCTACTTTAGGCAAGAAAGACATAGAAGGAAATTAAATTACTATCTTTATTATTTGACATAGTCTCATGTAGTCCAGGCTGGACTCAAACTCAAGAACTTTCTGCATGTACCTCTTGTATACTGGGATTACAGATATGCCCCCATGATACCCAGTTTTTACCATCTTGGTAAACTTTTTTAAAGATTAATTTTTATTGTGTTTTATTTACGTGTGCACGCCTATGCACATGTGTGGCGGGGGAGGGATCAGAAAACAACTATGTAGAAGCTGGTTCTCTCTGTCTGTCACCTGGGCTCTGGGACCGAACTCAAGTTGTCAGGGTAGGCAGTAAGCCTCCTTTCCCACCTGCCCCATCTTTAATTTGAAGTGAAGTTTCAACCCTTGTTAGATTGTCACAGTGTTTCTCTATCCTCTGCTTACTGCCACCTCACCTGGAAGGTCTTCCCTGACTTGTCTAAAACAAACTCTGCTTATCTTTAACCCTTCACAGACCTTGTCTTCTGTTCCCCACTAGAAGGTAGACTCCATAGCAACAAGGACAAGCGTTGCTAACCTGTGTTTATCTCCTGGAGCCATCGTCCAACACATCATTGTTACTTCTAAATGTTTGTTCCAGCGTCCAACACATCATTGTTACTTCTAAATGTTTGTGGAGTTAATGAATGAAGCAACACATAGCTGCTGACCAGACCTTGCCATGCTGATTTCAAAACAAAGCAACTTGCCCCGTGTCAGCCCTTGTCAGCTAGGAGCTGTCCCTTGTCCCTGGCCAATGTCCACAGTGATATAGGAACCTGCACAGGCCCTGTTTATAGTGGCTAAGAGCATGGGTTGTGGATTTAGACAGACTTGGGCTCAAATTCTGGTCCAGGGCTGCTTAACTGGTGACCTTGGGGGTTGCTTAGCAACTTAAAGGAAAAGTCTGTCTCTGTGGGTGGTTGAGGGAATCGAATGAGAAATTGTGGAGCATACAGTAGAGCCTCTGTAGTTAGTCACTGAGATGCTGGGTGGGGTCAGGGAAGAAAGTCAGGCGGGATTCGCATAGGAACAGGCTAAGGCACACACTCAGGGACAGTTGTAGTTGGAAAGCAGTCTGGGAGGAGGTAGAGGGCCAGTCGTGGAGCCTTCTGAGTTCTTAATTTGCCTATCTGTAAGAGACTGCAGTAGGTATGATCCATCTCTAACGCCGAGTTGGCTCGAAGTAGATAACAAGGAACACATTACATGCAGGAAGGATATCAAGGCTAGGATTAATCATACGTGGTTTTTAGAATAGGAGGGCAGAATGGGTAGTTCTTAGACTTTGAAGACTAGCATAAAATGGCAGTTTTAATAAAAAAACAACTATTTATCCTTTATATATAATAAAAAATAAACAAAATGAGCATATCTGATAGAAGTTGGATTTAAATTTTACGTTTCTGGGAGTCTACTACATCGTTGTTCACATAAGTTCTAGATAAATAGTGAGCGCAGCAACAGTGTCATCTTTGGCACCATGTGTGAGGTTGAGTGTTTGCTGTAGATGGTTTGTTATCCTGCTGGCCTTTGCACAGTAAGGCATTTGAGTCTTCCACAAGAATGCATGGGAGTTCATTTTCTGTGAGGAACTCCCTTCAGCTGTCAGTCATGACGACAACTGTACAGGAGGAATAGAAGAAAAGATTTTTTATTTAATGTATTCATATTAAGGATGAAGAAAGGTAAAGCCCAGAATGCCTTGTGAGACCTTGGATGGCAGAACTCTTGCCTTCTTCCCTCTTGAGCATACTCAAGAGTTCTTTCTCGCAGCTGCTTCTGGTTTGCTGGTCATTCATTACTGGAAATGTTCTAACAGATTCCTGGCCTTCCATAAATTTCCTAATGTAATGTATATAATAGTGTCATTTTCTTTTTGTAGCGCTAGCTAGCGATCTATCCCAGGGTCTTAAGCATGTTATAGGCCCGAACCTCACCATTGAGCTATTCTCTTGTGCTGGTTGGTTTTAGTTTAACTTGATACAGACTGGGGTCACCCAGTGACTCAGTCAGTGACTATTGCTGTGAAGAAACACCATGACCAAGGCAATTCTTATAACAATAGCCGGAGCATGGTGGCTTTCTGGAGCAGTAGCTGAGGACTGCATCCTGATCCACAGGTCAAGAGAGAGATAGAGAGAAAGCCAGGGCCTTGCATGGGCTTTTGAAACCTCAAAGCCTACCTTGAAGGTTTCAAGGAAACCTCAAAGTAACACACTTCCTCCAACAAGGCCACTCCTACGCCAACAAGACCACACCTCCTAATCCTTCTAATCCTTAAATAGTGCCACACCCTGATGACTAAGCGTTCAAATATATGAACCTGTGGGGGCCATTCCTATTCAAACCTCCATACCTTGGAAGAACCACAGTGAATAATCACCTCTATCAGATTGGCCTGTAGTCAGGTCTGTGGCATTTTCTTGATTGACATTGATGTAAGCAGAAACCAGTGAGGAACGCTGCTTCCTGGCTTGCTCTCTGTGGCTGCCTCAGCCTGCTTTCTTCACAACCCAGGCCTGCTCAAGGATGGTGCCACTCTCAGTGGGCTGGTCCCTTCCACACCAAACTCAGAATGGAGCCTTTGGTCTTCCCCTGTGCTCACACAGGGCACCCTCAGAGCTCCTGTCCTCCCAGCACTTGAGAAGTAGAAGCAGAAGGACTGTTAAGAGTTAAAGATCATCCTTGGCTTTTCCAGATGTCCTAAGCCAACGGGAATTCTATGGGGACCCACACTCTCTCGCTAGGCTAAGAACATCAGTGTACCTGGCTCCAGCACTCTTGGTTTTCTTAGGACTGAACCCTATTACATCCTTAAACACCCAGGTATGCCTGATTAGACCCTTGATGGAGAAAGGAGCAGTGTCTTGGTGCTCACAGTTTTCCAGTTGTTGGCAATTAACAGGAGCTGATAAGGCTCCATCTTTCTCTCTCCACGTGGCTCAGCCCACAGCCTTGTGGGCCCCTGGCTCCTGGTCCCTATGCACCTGAACTCCCACCCCTCACAGCCCCTGCTCAGCCCGGAACAGAGGGGGTTTTCATAATTGGTAAACTGAGGTGGGAAGACTCACCCTGAATTTGGGCAGCACTTGTTTCATGCCTCTGAGCAGTGTAAGGACAACAGAAGCAAGCCATGCAAGCAGACATTCATTTAATCTGCTCAGCTCTTGGTGGATGTGACGTGACTGGTTGTCTCCAAGCACATGGCCCTTTGACTGTCAGGGCCTTCAACTTGGATCCGTGAGCTAAAATCAAAGTATTTTATCATAGCAACAAGAGTGAAATAAGGGTACTCACTCAGTGTCTTTCTGTGCCCAATATTTTAAGATATGCATCTCCTAAGAGTCCTTCCTTTATAACTCTTTCCATACCGTGTAGTTCCAGTTTGTGACTATATGCCTGTTTGCCATACTGCAAATCTGTAAGTGTAAAAAGCATACCTCTCGATTGGCCACTCTATTTCTATTATCTGGTGCAGGGCAAATAGTACCTTAAGGTCTGTGGACAGAAGAAACGATGCTGAGAAATTAAATGTCTTATCCCAAGAAGCAAATGACGTTGCTTTTATTTGGCCCAAACAAAACTCAACCAAGCAGAGGCTTGGGTCCTTCTCACATTGCCACACCCTTGGCATCAGACCGGTTTGCCTGGCACACAGTGGCTGTAAATATTTGCTGAGTATCAACGACGCTTAGATACGATTCCAGAGATTTCTCATCTAGATCCACTCCCCCACCCTCCCTCTCTGTGAACCTGAGTGATCCAGCCTCTCTCTGTGTGAGGGGAGTTTACCGCTGAGAGGCTGTGCTCATCGGTGTACAGTTCTAAAGGGCATCCAGGTGTTACCAGACAGCAACTGCTTTGCCACTTCCCCGCTTGCCACACGGCACGCTGATGTTGCAATCCACACTGCTGTCACTGAATAGTATATTGAACGGTGAACAAAACAGTTCTGCCTGCTTTATTTAACCATTTTCAAACACAACTGTGTATTTATCAAAAACCCCACCTAATTGACAAAGTAGGAACATTTTAAAATTTTGCATATGTGTGTGAACATCCACGTGCATACATGTGCACAGGTGTGCACATGACCATGGTCATGCGTGTGCTGTGACACTCAAGTGGAAGATTAGAAGACAGTTTTCAGTTCTCTTCTTTCACTGTAGGTTCCAGAAATTGAACTGCTGGGTTTGTGCAGCAAGCACTTTGACCTGTTGAGTCGTTTTGCCAGATTCCTTCACTTCTAAGCCGTCAGAAACTCCAGTAACTCACTATTTGAGCTCAGGCAATGCCATTTTCCCTGGCAGCAGAAGCCCTTGACCTTCCTGATCCTTCTGCCTCTGGAGTGTTGAGATTTCAGGCGTGCACCATCCGTCCTGCCTAATGTGTTATTGTAGATGGACTGTAGTACTGTCTTACTGTCTGTGTAGCGGGTGAGCATTCTGATGGAGTGTGTACTGTCTGTGTAGCGGGCGAACAGTCTCTCAACTGAGTAACCTCCCACTCCTACTCATGACAGTTTTTAATTCTGTTTGCTAAATCAATCTCCTTATGATCTTCAAATCTGGGTCAGTGACATGATTCAGCCAACAAAAGTGCCGCTGACAACCGGAGTTCAGTCCCTGAGACCCTTGTGGAGGAAGAGCATTGACCTCTGAAAGGTGTCTGCTGCATGCGTGAGTGCTGTCTATGTGTGAACCTGTGTGTGCACACACACACACTCAGACATCATACACAGACAAACTCACACACACAAGACATAGACACACACTAACATACACCACCACACGCTCACACACACACACACATTCATGCATACCCTTCCACATGCTCACACAGACACATGCACACTCACACATCACAGACAAACTCACACACACACACACACACACACACACACACAATCTTTAGCCCAGAGCAGGTTTTTCTAAGCTGCTCCTTTCAAACCAGGGTTTCAGACCATGGTGTTGTCAAGGATTCGGTCGAGTAGGCTTTCCCCAGCTAATCCCTCTATTTACCCACGTGCTTTGCTGGATCCCAGGAATGTGCAGCAGCAGCTCAGATTAATGGCCTCAGAAGTAAACACGGCACGATCTGAAATCAACAGAGTCAGCGGCACATTCTTCTTTGTTTTTAATCTGTGACTCTCGTTCTCCATGGTCTTCTGTTAATTTGTGGTGCTTGCTGCCCTCAGTTCCTCTGCTTTGAAGCTGTAAATGGTGGGCAGAGAGACCACTCTGCAGCAGCCTCCACATTGTTCCAGGACCTCAGTGGGCCTTTCCGTGTGTATTTATATAGCTCGTGAGCCCAGAGAGATCGGATGATGTCGCGGAGGGTCAGCAGCCCCTGGTCTTTTCCAAATGAGTATGACAGACTCTCACCGAAGAGGAGCTTGTGTTTTCTGATTTTATTTGAAAGCTTCACCTTTCGGAGGCCAGGCTTCACCCAAATTCTCTGAGTGTTGGCTGGAGATCAGCCAGGTTGGACCATGTGGTTCCCTCTTTAGCATCCTGCGTGACCTCTGTCACCACCCTGGGGAGATTAGACCAAAGCTCTCTGCAATTTGATTTCTTCTTGAGCAAGTTCTGTTAAAAGAGGGACTTTAGCTCAAAGAAGGCCCTTTCTTTGTTTGCCACAGCTGTGTGGAGTTCCAACTTGTCTTGGACTTCCTCAGCGCTGTCTTGAGATCCGGCGTGAACTTGCTGTGGTTTGCCTTTGGGCATCAATCTGTTTAGCTTGGCTCGGTTGTATAATAATTATATAATTGCCCAATATTCTTGTCAGCAATTTGCAGTCCATATTTTTAATAGAACCACTTGCCTTTCTTTCCATGGGTTCCCTCAGAACTGGTATAAGCTCCTGGATTAATGCAGCCCAGCCCCACGGCCCCATGCAGTTGGGGGCAGGGGTGACGTGAACCCTGTGCTGCCATTGGCTCCATAAAAACCTTCCTGTAAGCCATCTCTTAAGTGCTCCTTATGGGTTTTGCTTTATTAAAATTTCTGCTAGTATTTGTTGAAATGTTATATCCTTTGAGAGAGATTTTTCTTTATTAATTAACCCATTTAGGAAATCTAGTTTTTCAAAGAGGAAAAACTGGGACAAACTTTCCTCATTGTTCAGTTCCTAAGTTAACAGATATTTCCATTTCTCTGATACACCATGGAAAGATGGTGGCAGAAATCTGAGGCTTCAAGGGGTAGTTGAAGTTAATTCTGTGGCTTCCAAATCAGTTTTCTAAGTTAGTTAGCACTGTGCCGCCTCTAATTAAGCGATGTGTCGCTCACTGGGCCTTCGTCTCTCAGTGGTCCTGCTCTTCACTGTAGGTTCTCCCCTTTGCAACAGGCAAAACTTGGGGGGGGTAACAGCTAAGAATTTACGTAAATAACCACACCCCAATATTTTCAGTTTATCAGTGAGAAGACCCTAAAGATAGTGGAGCAGTGATCAACGTAGCCAACGTTGATGACCAATCGAATGATTGATTGTTTATAATCTGGGAGCCACTTTTCTAAGCCTGTGCTTGCTCGCTGTCTCTCTCTCTCTCATCTGTCTGTCTGTCTGTCTCTCTCTCCACACATACACACACACACACACACACACACACACACACACACCACAAAAGCAACAATAATAAAACCCCGACAGGGCTCTAGACAAGAGAGGGTTAGAAAGAGCCTTCTAGGCCACCTGGCCCAGGACTGAGTTCATCTTCTACAGGACAGAGGGGCAGTGAAGACTTTATTGCTTTTTAATGTTGGCGAAAATGTGAAAGAGCTTTGTTCTTTTATGGTTCTCTGTGTGTGTTTTCCAGATCAATTTTCGGTGTAATTGAATTCAGTCTTGGTGATAACTCTGTCACTTTGGCACGCGGCTCGGTTTCTAGGAACTATTTCTGCTTGCTGGCACTCTGAGCTACATGTCCAGTGTCACTGTTTGTTGGCACACTCTGAGCTGAGTGTCCCATGTCATTGCTTGCTGATAGGACAGGTGACCTGGAGTGTCGGTAATAGTCCTGAAAACTCTTCACAGGACCCCAGATCTGCCTGAATGTGTTGGTACATGCCTGTGATACTAGCTCTTCAGGGAGGCTGAAACAGTAGGGACTTTTGAACCCCAGAGTGCTGAGCTAGTCTGGGAAACATAGACCCTGTCTCAAACAATCCCCTCCAGATCCCCAGATATTTAGAATGTCAAGTATAAACATGTCACTTTCAAAACTATTTTCTATGACGTCTTTGTTAAATAATCACCGTCCCTGCCCTAATTTGCCTGAGTGCTGTCCTGGTATTTTTCTTGACAAATTGTTTCTTTTCAGAAATTCTCCATTTAACTTTTAACATTTAATGTGTGCTCGTTGGTGAAATTTCAACACTGTGTTTTCTTACTAAAATTTGTTTATTTTTATAGACAATTTGACAGTTGCAGAGAGGGATTTCAAGGCCACTTCTGACTTGCCAACCTCGCCTTCAACCTGAAAGACCAAAGCCTGCCGTGACTGGAGGGGACTCCCTGTTGGAGAAATGGCAGCAA